>JANHFK010003442.1:46802-59302 GCA_036250565.1 Sibynophis collaris | reverse complement strand
AAGGCAGCTTGGCGATCTCTTGGAAATACTACCTAAGCAGTGGTGAAATCCTGCCGGTTCTGTCAGCTCGCGTGTGCCGGTAGTGGCGGCGGGGCATCGTTCAGCAAACTGGTAGCAGCGGCAGTGCGAGGCTCTTCCCAGACATCATTATTTCCTGGTTTTAACCCCCTGCACATGTGCAAAGCCTTCTGCGCATGCTCAGAGGGTCAAAAATCGAATGTGACGATGGTGGAGCATGCACTTCCAAACTGGTAGGGAAGATAAGTAGATTTCACCCCTGTACCAAAGTGCTCCTTTCTAATCTTCCTCCTTCCTGGTCATATAACTCAAGGTGTAAACAGAACACTGCCCCATGTTCACAATCATGCAGATGCAAATGAAGAAGAAACACAGAGAGACAGAGTATGTTACTTATTTACACAAGAGAAAACACAGATGCCTCTTATAACGGTGCTGATAAAAGGTTTGGTAAAAATTGTAGAATCCATTCTCTGCAAAAACAAAGACAAGGACGGAAAGACCAGTTGTCAATGCAGTGGGATGTCTTCCTCCCTAAGTACACATACATCTTTATTCTGTGTTACATTGTCAAGGTGAAACCTGTGGTAAGATAGCTAATAAGCAACGCAAAGATTTGAATTCCTGAACCCCTTTTCTACTTGCATCAACCCATGTTAAAAAAAAAGGGGGGGGAAGCACTGGAGATGTTAGCTAGAAACTTTCTCCAGAAGTTGTGGCTGCTCCAACACTGGAGGTTTTTAAGAAGAGATTGGGCATCCCTTTGTCTGAAATGTTATAAAGTTTCCTGCTTGAGCAGAAGACCTCCAAGGTCCCTTCTAACTTTGTCATTCTGTTATCTGCAAGCAAACAACCAAGTTTGGAAGCACTAAGGACTTCACCATTCAACCTTTGTATTCTGACCTAGGCTTCCTGAGACAGTAAAAAGCACACAATTAGTCCCAAAGATGAATTCTGTTCATTAGCCCGTGATGAATCACAAAGAGTTTGTAAAGAGTCTGACAGAAGTCTGCCACAGTCCTTCGGGATAAGGCTGGTAAGCACCCACCTTTATCTCCCTTGACACGCTGCCAAAGACTTAATTGGCAATTAGCTTTGCAAGGCCACACGAGCCACACGGTCAAAATGGAGCTTCAGAATACAAACCAACCAGCATGAACAGTGTTGCTTCCTGCAAAGGCTCATGTGCCTTTGCTCCTCCTTTATGTCTTATGGGAGGGGCCAATTATCTCCAAGTTTTACTCCCGAGTTGCTCCTTTTGTCTTAACTGTTCTTGCCTTCTGGCAGCTCTGCACATGCGCGCACTAGGAACAGACTCCCCCTGTTCCTCTGCCTCTCTGACATCAGACTCTGGAGGCTCCAGAGTCAGCACATAACTCCCAGATGGCCCTGGCCCCATCTCTGCCTCTGAAACATAGCCCTCGTCCCAGTCTTCCCCAGACTCCAGGACTGGCACATGTTCCTCCCCAGCCTCCTCACTGTCCGACTCTGCTGCCAGCTCTGCAGGCTGCCGGCGGAATACAACACCTTGGCTACATATATTCTCTTCTATTGGCTTGGATTCAATGGGGAGGCTTTCAACTGAAGGTATGTAATCCTGAAAACCAATTGGTCTGTGATTTGATGAGTCACAGACACACAGTGATGTCCACAGAGCAAGTAATGAATAAATCAAGATTTTGATTGGGGCCTCAACAATGGAAGTCCTGGTCCTTTTTTCAGTTGCATAATGTGCATGACTAACATAAAAATGTATTTTTTCGAAAAAAAATTGCAGACACAACCACCATCTTGCTTCATTCCACTCCCTAGCAGGTGTCCCGATCCCATGACATGCTGGGTCATCTATTCCAGGTGAAATCTGAAGCATGGGACAGCACTTCTTGTTAAAGTGTTGGACTAGAAACAGCAAGTCTTATTGAGGGATACTGGACAGGCATTATTGCTCTGTTTCTCATAAGTATGTTGCCTTGACAAAACCATCGGAAACTCCAAAAAGAAATATGAGATACGAATCCCATAAATAAGTATACAAATAGTTGTTTGATGCTGCGTTTATGTGTGCATGGAGGAATAGCTAGATGGATGACATACATACTATAAATCTTGTTAGGATGTCTGCAATGGCATTTGGCCAATCCAGTTTTTTTCTAATTTTACTATTCTTTGAAATGGTGATCAAAGGTAAAACTATAGAGACAAAAAAAGGCAGTATTTGAGTGACACCTTTCCCCCTTTAGTCTTCATTGAAATCTTATCAAGTTCTCATGGTATTATAGGTTTCAGCGGTTTGAAAAGCTACAGCCATAACAGCAGCGTAAATGCAAACAGGAAAAACAAAAGTTAATGGATAGTGAAATTATTTTACCTTTTATAAGGGAAAATTCAGGCTGAGCTAGTTCATACACACACATATATTTCTTGCATCTTGATTGGAACATTGACAGCTTGGGATATGCAAATAAGAACAATCAGAAAACCAATCCCATTGAACACCATTTCTCAACCTTGGTAACTTTCAGTTTTATGGACTCCAATTCCCAGAATTCCCCAATCAGCTAGAGAATTTTGGGAGCTGGAGTCCACACAAATGAAAGTGGCTAAGGTTGAGAAACACTTCCATAAATGGTTCTTGCTATCACCTCATACCTCATCAAAAGACACTGCTTTTCACTGGAATCACTTCAAATATTCAGCTACTAGTCCTCAAGCAATGTATATTTACATGGAAGTGAGCTTATTACATAGGCTACATTGTGTGTGTTGTATTTTCAGAAATGTGTGCAAAAATGTAATTTTTAATCTCGGCTGGGTTTTTAAAAATCGCAGTTACATGAAAGGTAGAGAAGAACACTTTCTGCATAATTTAGTTAATAGCTGTGATTCTTCCCTTGCATATATTAGACTTTTAATTCAGACTTGAGAGAAACTTGTTTTGAATGATAGATTGGAGATATAACTAAAAATATCTTTCAGTGTTGTTTCTGCATTCAATGTGTTTCTTTGCTTGCAGAGCCCCTAAATGGAAAGAAAGAAGAAGAAGTTCAAAGTATAATGTTATGTCTGGGTGTGTGTATAGTATCACATTGTTTGTGTGTGTGTGTGTGTAATATCACATTATGCATGTGTGTGTTTGTATAGTAGCACATTATCCATGCTGTAGTTATGGCAATGACCCTACTTTGTGCCCCCAAATACACAAATATTCCTATTCTGCTAAAATGCAATTTGCTCAAAAGATTTAATAAGCATTTATGTAATGCTGCACTTCAACAACATGTTTCAAAAAGATGTTTTAAAAATGTGAACCCAAATGTCCTATTTGCTTTCTGACCACAGAAACAGAAAAGGATATGTTTCAGGATTGCCTGCCATCCTGCATTGAAAAAGAGGTTACGTCAAAATGGGGAAAAAATCTTCCTGAGCTAAAAGGTTTACTTGAACGTGTGTTTCAGCATTATTATAATCAAGATTTGTTCTTTTGCACTTCCTCAGCTGAGGGTTTGAGACAGTTTTAGCTTGAAGACTTAAATATTTCATAAAAACAACACTCAGCAGCTAAACTAGTGGGTTCCTACTGGTTCGCTCCAGATCTTGTGAACCGGTAGTAGCGGTGGCGGGAGGCTCCGCCCACCCGCCTGGACATCAACGTGGATGCTCTGTGCATGCGCAAAAGTGCCACTTCCATTGCAAACCGGTAGCGAAGTTAAGTGGAACCCACCTCTGAGATGAACGCGATGTGCATTTCTGTATCAGATTGACTGACAGGGAAGGATGTCCACAGGAAAGGGTCACAAAACACCTACAGCCAAATGAACAAAGCTTGTTTACACGCATCATGGATGCCATCTTGCCTTTTTTTAAAAAAAAAATCCCTTGTGGATACACCTGAACAGGGGGAAGGAGAAAAGCAAAAGAAGTTTAAAATGAGCTTAAATATTCATACTCCCAACATTTCCTAGAATGTTATTTTTATTAATTTATAGTATAAAATTTTAAAAAAATAGAAAAGCAAATAATAGGAAACAGAGGGAAGGGGACGAGAGAAGTGTGGAAGAAAGGGGGAAAAGAAAAGAAAAGGTGTTGACTTCCAACTCCCTTTGTTGCAGTAGAATAAAGCATTAAAATTGAACCTCGACTTTTTACTTTCCCATAATAGTATAAACTAGCCATTCCGATAACAACAAATCAATCTAATCAGTAAAACCGCAAAATCAAAGTTTCATTTTTTCCCCCACCTCAAGCACAAAGTCCAGAAGCGGTTTCCAAGTAGAAACAAAGGTAATTGTTTTTCTTCTTTAATCAAAGCAGCCAGTTTAGCCATCTAACTCCATCAACTTTTGCACCCATTTGTCCATTGTGGGAATCAAAGTGTCCTTTCATTTTTGTGCATAAAGTAATCTCACTGCTGTCAACATATATAACATCAAAGTTCCCAAAAAAATTCCCAATACATTTTTCATTAAACCCAAAAGAAAAGTTTCTGATTTTATCTTTATATTCATTTGGAGAATCTTCTGGGTTAAGATGTGAATCCTACTCCAATATTTCTTTGCTGAGTCACATATTGACTATAAGTGATAAAAGGTCCTTCTTTATTTTTGCATTCCTAACATTCATTTGAAATACCTTTATACATTCTTGCTAACTTAAATACCAATGATGCATCATCTTATAGAAGTTTTCTTTTAAATTATAATTTAGTGTAAATTTTAAATCTTTGGTCCACATATTCTCCCATTGTTCAAGCATTATATTATATCCAAAGTGCCTTGCTCACTGAATCATGCAATACTTTACATATTCATTTTACCAATTTAGATTCAATAACAATTTATAGACCTTAGCAATAATATATTCATCACTATCACGCAGTAGGATTTCTAATTCATTTTTCAAAAAAAATCAAACCCATAACTCTTTTTGTCTGATTTAAATTTTCTTTCAACAGTAGATATGTGAACCAATGGCAGACACATTCTTCTGATTCTAACTCCTCCTTAAACTTACTGATATCCTGTTTCCCCCAAAATAAGACATCCCCTGATAATAAGCCCAACTGGGCTTTTGAGCACATGGCAATAAGGCCAAGTGCTTATTTCAGGGTTCAAAAAAATATAAGACAAGGTCATGGGTGTAAATGTTTTTGTCAAACCGTGGTTCTGAGCCTAGACTTGATCACAGTAAACCTAACCAAAGAAAATTAATAGGATGCATGCTAATAAAGATGAGTTTGTTAAATACAGCATTAACTATAAGTAACCTAAATTTGTTCATGTAACCCAATGTTTTCTTTGTATTCTAGTCATGAAACAATCCACAGACATTTTGTTCTTTTTGTTGATAGTAAAATTCTGAGTGTAAACTAGATAATACCTTTTCTCATAGACCATATTTTCACCTAGGAAAGAGGAGTCACTATTGAACTGGCAGGCTGGAGTCATCTGAAGAACTTGGAGGAGGAGGAGAGTTGAAGATGTAAGGTAGATAGCAAACCATAATAAATTGTAAACATCTTTGCCTGTTGAAGGCTGCTGGTTTAAGAGAAGAAAAAAGATGGCAGACCAAAATCAACCATGCAGTTTTAACTCAAGATGCGTTAGTTAGAGGAAAACATATAGTCTTGTAAAATAAAGTGGTGTAGAGAAGAGAGACAGAGAGAGACAGAAAGATCAGCCTGTATAATTAGCCTCTTGTTTCTAAGTAGGAAGAAGGAATAAAATGTAGAAATAGCAACATCTACATTTAGCTGATACACATGACAAGGTAGACTTTGCCAGAAGCAGGAAGCCTTAAATGACTAGTAAATAATACTTTATTGAGCAATGCTTTCCCAGTTGAAAATAACTCTAGCCTCAGGTCTATTATTCCTATCTTTCTCCTTGCAGTTTATCAGTCAAGCAGGTGGAAGGAACGGAGACGGTAATATACATAACTAACACTGGCAAAGGAACGCTGATTAAAATCAAAGGTAACCTGTTTCACTTGCTTTGCTGTGTTATTTTTTAAAAATTCAGAGATGTATTTGGAGTGCTATGTATCAGATTCTATGAACCCACAGAAACACAAAACATCAAATTTTCCAGACTGATATACATTTTCATTTTTTTTATATTTATATGCGACCAAAAAACACCAATTGATCATACACCATTTTGTATTTTATTATTTTTATTGCATTATACTTATTTTGCTTGTCCTTAACTAGAAATGTTTAAAGGTACTTAAATTCCACCAGTGTTCAATACCAAGAAAAGTGGAATATAATTGTACTGTTCTGTCTTTAGTATGCTACAATCCTATGCATGTCTACTTAGCAGGAAATCCTGTTGTGCTGGGTGGACTTTATTGCAAAAGGGGGGTTGTACGCATTAAATATGAAAATAAAACCCTTTATTAAATGGAGAAGAAAATATAAAAATGGGTTGTCAGAAGGATTTTTGGCTAGCTTTCTTGCAGATGTATGTTTTTACAGACATGGGTTAGAGGGCAGGGAATATTTTATTGAACATTTATCAACTGTTAAATGATGCACTTGATCATTCCCTTGATTCTGCTTCATATGTAGAACTAATGTTAACAAATCTGAAAGGGAATGTCTGTATTTGCATGTGTGTAAATACATGAGCTATTTTGCTTTGGCAGAATATCCAATCATGTTATGTTATGAAGATCCAATAATGTTATTAAAAACAGCAATCAATATAATGAATTTCTGGACAAGCAATGGAAAAAAATAGGTTCCTAGATTACTTTGCAGAGTGATCTACAGTCACAATAAGTGCCTTCAGAACGATATCAGCTTCAGTTTCAGATAAGAAAGAATTGCTCTGAAAATCCTTGTCAGGGCTTTGACAGTTCCTCCAATTCCCCAAATTCTAAAAGTTCATGACCAATTTATTTCATTTAGGCCAGGGGTGTCAAACTCAAGTCGTCATGGCGGCATCATGTGATGTATCAGGACTTTTTCCCCCTGGGTATGGGCATGGCCAGCAGGTGATGCATCCGGCCCATGGTCCGGGAGTTTGACAGCCCTGATTTAGGCTTGTTTAAAAGATTTACTTACTTAGGAAGGCATCTTCCTAAGTCACGGTAGCACAGTGGTTAGAGTGCAGGACTGCAGGCTACTTCTGCTGATCACCGGCTGCCAGCAGTTTGGCAGATCGAATATCACCAGGTTCAAGGTTGACTCAGCCTTCCATCCCTCTGAGGTGGGTAAAATGAGGACCCAGGGTGTTGGGGAAAATATGCTGACACTGTAAACCGCTTAGAGAGGGCTGTAAAGCACTGTGAAGTGGTATATAAGTCTTAGTGCTATTGATATCTAAATGCCTTTTCGGGTATTTTGACAGTAGCAGGAGCTGTCATGCAAGTTGCTTTCTCATTAGGTCTACACAACATCTTGATTACAACAGCATCACCAAGCAAATACTGAAATGACATAAAGCATGACCACATTGGATTGGACACAACAACGGTGGGACATTCTCAGAAGACAATAGAAGTCAGAAGTGGGGAAATGACCATAGTAATTAAATGAAAAATCATTTAAAGCTTTGGAAAAATAAAATAAGATATTGCCTTGGATTGGAAACAAAATGAGGCTTGCCTGAAGTGAACTGAAATGTGCAGATTGGTATTCAAAGCATCAAAGCAGCTTCCCCCCCCCAAAAAAATATCTGTGCAGCCCAATAAAATTTGAGTTGCTGGATCAGGCCTAATCCATTTAGTCCAGCAATCTGTTTCTAATACTAGCCATGAAAGAAAATATCCCTGCCTATTTAGTCTCAGTATTAGACTTAGGCTGTCTCTAAACATAATTAGGTGTCACAACTGTATTGATATTCTAATAACAAGGTGAAGTTTAAACTATAACTCCAATAATAATTCGTTGGGCTTTTTTTAAAGCCATCTCTGTCCTCGTTCTCATTAATACCAAATCACCATAATACTATCCACATGCTACATCTGAATGAGGCACTTCAATGGAATTTTATCAAAATATACAAACCATTGCTACACTTGTTTAGCAACTATTGTGTTCTTCTATTAATGCAAAGAATTGTTGTCATTGCTCACTATATTCTTTCCCAAATGGGTTTACAATCAGTTTTATTTTATCTCTCGTCTCCATTTCCAGCTTCACCTCTGTTCGTTTTCAATGATACCCTTTACCTCAGCTACAGCCATCCTTCCCCTCCTATCCGGCTGTAACAATCGCAACTGTTTAATCGCCAACCAGCAGACTCTTTCTATTTCCTGATATAATAAGCTTTGGAGATGGTTACCAGGCGAGCAAATAGGAAAAGGAAAGCTTTTGTCAATAGTCATTGCCCCAATCCTTGTTTTTTATCTCTGATCTATTTACCCGTTTCTTTAAGTTAGTCTGAGTTAATGAAGAAGATTTGTGCAACAGTTCCAAGTGTCTAAAGGCAGGAGATCCCTGAGTTATTTCTTGATACTATACCAGGAAAAAGGAAGATTTTCAGAGTCCAAATTTTTGGAAATTTCAGAAGGAATATAATTTTCACCTACCCTAATTGATAAGATCATTTTCTTCATTCTATAGTAATTAATGGCCTTCATCAAATGAAAAATCATATATGATGTTCCATAGATCCTGTAATTGCCTCATGTATTATAGTAAATTGGAAAAAACCACAATTTATTTTAAATTTTTCAATTATTTTTCATACACCACAATCCTACAAAATTGTATACTATAAGGAAATAATGCAGACAGATTATTATTTATCAGCATGCATGTTTGTAGAAGCAAGCCACATGTCAAATTAAAATGTGACTTGTTTTTTCAACCGAAAATTGTATTTTTATTTTCTTAATCCAACTGTTTACCCTTACATGATGTATTTCAGCAATTGTATCTTCTATATTTTGAAACATTATTTAAAAAACAAGTCAGCTTATTATTTTTTTATGCAAGATTAGGGTTTTAAATTATGAAAATATTTCAATTCCTCTTTAACCTTCATCACTCTTCCTCAAAAACGTTTCCAATATTTTTACAATATTCCCTCTGCATATAAAATTTAGGGGGTAAGTTTAGTGCAAAAGTAGGAAATTTGCTTGTAAATAAAAACATCAGTGAGCATTACTATAGAGAGCTACAGAAACAAAAGGCATATTAGAGTATTGCTATTAATGATAATGTGTTAGTGAGAAGATCTGTGAATTCTGCATGTTGTATACCGACTGTGCAGAAAACGCACTGGTTAAAATAGTCAGGTTATGTTTTGCATGTTAGCATTTAAGGTAGAAATTGCAAAAACAGAGAGAGCACCTGACAGGCTGCATTCAAAAGTTCTGCCAACCTGACACTAGTGCCCAATTCATATTATTGTCCTAATTCCTTAAATATAAGTGGCATCTGAAAATGTTATTATTTTTTTCTGCTGGCAATAAGATCCGATAGTCATGATCAGAATTATGCTAAGATACAGTCTACTCTACAACCAGAGAACACACTCCATAATTGGGGAAACTGACCTGTTTCATACCTGAAAAAGTATGAGTCAGGTATTTGGTATCCTAAGAAATTACCTGAAAAATGATTGCCTGGGGTTGCACCAAGTATTGTCTCATCAGCATGGAGCACCACTGCCATAGCATGGAGGAGAAAAAAAACAGAAATATCAGGAGAATAGTTTATTTGTTGTTTTAAGAGTGCAGAGAACTTTTAAAAATGCTTTTAAATTCTATTATTGGGGGCACTCTTTTTTTCTGCAATTCCTGCTAAATTCTACATGATAGCAGGACACTGACATGTAGTTAAGTATTGCAAGATGATCTAAGGCAGAAGTGCAGCTGTGAAATACATGCTTGGTTCTCTAAAGGTATCTAGGCCTTGTGACAGGAATCACTCAAATACAATAGGCTGAAGAATTGGTGAAATTCAACAATGTCCATCAGCCATGAATTGTGATTTGCCAGGTGCTTAATTGTGCAAGTAGGCGATGAAGAAAACAAGAGGTTTATCAAGTCTTTGGTAGACTATTATACTTGGTTAAAAATAGGCCGCAGTTTGGCTTAGTAAAGCTCAGTTAATGCAGGCCCAGTGTACAAGTTTTAAAAAATAAGTCCAAATATTTATAAAATGGGGGTAAAAGTAAGAATAAATGAGATGTTGAAGGCATAATTAGGTAGCAAAGTGCTCTTTAGATGCAGCCCTCATCTGTTATTCCTCCAGTTAAAAAGACTTCACGTAGGAAAGTTAGAGAGACCTCAACAGCAAGCTAAGATGCTTGAGAGCTACTGCCAGCCATTAACACTATTCTAGGTGTGCTAGACATACTAGAGATCCAACTAAGGGTTATAACTCAGATTTGTACCTTTATAAACTGGTGGGGCAGTTTACAAATCATTCCTGCATACCATGTGATTTACAAAGGTATAATCCATCAGTCAGGTACGGTGGCCGGATAACTTAATCTTTGTATCTACTGTAAAACAAGCAGCAAAAAATACGAGATAAATCAACTCCCTGTAGGGAAGTGGGTTGATGGGTGCATTCTTTGGTTGATTACAATATTTGCACAATGGTTTAGATTCAGAAGTTGATCAAGTATCTGCTCTGCTTAATAAGCTTCTCTCTGTTCAGCCACCTTCACCTAATCAGGTTTCTGTAGATTGTGGCAACAAAATGCAAATAGAGGTTTCAAAGAAAAGTTATTTATTTCATCACTCAAAACACTCACTAGGACCCATCATTAGGCTGTGCTGATACATGTGAATAATAGATATAAGGAACTTGGCTAAAATGGTGAACTCTGGGAAAAGTGCAATTATCTCCCACTTTCCTAATACTGAACAAAGTGTTCTCAACCTTCCACACCCTGTGATATAATTCTTTGCTCTTAAAACAATCTCGTACTTTCTATTAGTTCTGGGGCCCTGTACTTAGAGCAGTGCTTCTCAGTTTCACCAATGAACTTCTACTCCGAAATATCCCTAATCAGTTGGTCTGGGGAATTTTGGGAATTGAAGTTCACGCCTCTTAAAGTTGCTGAGATTGAAAAACACTATCTTAAAAGTCTTTTGTAATTAAAGTAACATAGAAGGCTCATAAATAAATACATGTATAAATATATGTCTGATGTTTCCAGTAATCAGGTCACATCATAGGAACTAAAGCCCGGTATATCTGATAATCTAATTATTTATTGTTATTTTGCTCTCAGTGTTTAATAATAAATGTACAGGATTCTGTCAGTTTTAAGCATACAATCAAAGAAAGCACAGAGATGTAAGCACTAAGCATAAATCAACCTAAAAACAAAACAAAAAGTAAGCACATTTTAACTTCCATATACCAACACAGCATGAACTGAAGTTATCCAACAGTGAATCATAACTACAGACGCTGAATCAATTGAACCCATATTCATTTATAATTGAGTCATATATTGTTTCATTGCTCTTAAAGTAGAGACAAAAAAGACATGAAAAAATGCAAAAATAAAAATGCATACATTATGTACATTAAAGAAAAAAGAAAGAAAATGACAGAAGGGAAGGAAAAGGAAAGGAAAAGGAAAAGGGAAAGGAAAAGGAAAAGGAAAAGGAAAGGAAAGGAAAACTGATTTAAGTTTTTTTAAATATTATTTAAGTGTATTATTCTTGCATTATTCCTCATTCACTAACACACCTAACAGGCATTAAACTAGTAGAAAATGTTGTCTTTGGATCTGACTTTTGGGTTTTTTAAACTATTCAAGGCAATGGTGGGAAAAGAAAGGAAAAATAATATCTTTCCAGTTCAATTACAATATGGGGAAAATAATACAGCTTATCATAAATATTGGCTACAAGGGTTCCTGAAATATCCTATTCTTGTAAGTACTTTATGATTTAGGAAAATAAAATGCTGTGTAAATATGGAACCCTTATTATCTGAAGCACAAAAAAACCCACTGAAAAACTAGGCTAGACTGGAAGGCTTAAAATATATTTATTTTCTCCTATTCTTGTACATACACTGAAATGTACTGCAGAGAAATACTAATATTCAGTTGAGGAAGTCAGGGGAGAGAACCTTCCAGTAACACCACACACTTTCAGTGACACCACACAACTATAAGAATCAGTGGTGGGATTTTAAAAAATTACTACTGGTTCTGTGGGTGTGACTTGGTGGGCATGGCATTGATGGGTGGGCATGGCTTGGTGGGTGTGGCAGGGGAAGGATACTGTAAAATCTCCCATTTCCTCCCAATCAGCTGGGACTCAGGAGGCAGAGAATAAATGGGTGTGGGGCCAGTCAGAGGTGGTATTTATCGGTTCTCCAAATTATTCAAATTTTCCGCTACCGGTTCTCCAGAACTGATCAGAACCTGCTGAATACCACCTCTGATAAGAATTCTAGACTTTTTGAAATTTAACTTTTAATAAAGGGATGCCATTAACTCTCAAGCACCTTCCTGGCATTTTTTTCTTTAAACAGTGGAATCTCTATTTACTATTAT
>JANHFK010003441.1:135575-146775 GCA_036250565.1 Sibynophis collaris | reverse complement strand
CAGGGGGACACATATGCCTCTCCCTGAGCTCCATTTTCACTGGCAGAGGGCTGCAGGAGGCCGTTGTGGCCAAAACAGCCTCCTAAACTCTATTTTTGCTGGCAGAGGCACTATGGGCTGGTCCTTTGCTGTTTCCAGGGCGGCCCTATGGGCCCAATCTAAGCACCCTAAGTTGAATTTGACACCCTTCCTGTAGTGCTATGATATGTCTCAATGTACATAAGAACACACACAATGCCTTGCACAATGCCTTCTAGCTCAGAAGTCTGTTTTCACAGTGGCAACCAACTGTGCAAGGAAGCCCCCTAGAAGCCTACCAACAGTGGCCTTCTGAGGCAGTTATTGCCATCAATGCTGATAGGCATTGATTCCCATGATGCATGAATCCAACCCCTTTTTTGAAGTCATGCAAGCTGGTAGAAAAGTAAGTTTGCTTTTCATCAAATGTTATAAATATATATATAAATATTCTCCCCACACTCCACTCATTAAGGTTATCCAAGGTGATGTGCTAACAATTGCCATGAGATTGCCCCATGCCAAATTGAGGCTGAGCCTTCTGTGTAGATGTCCAAGTTACATTTCTTAATGAATTAATGAATCAAATATCTAGAGTATTTCAGTTGGGTTTTAATTATTGTAGTTTTTTTAGTATTCTTGGTTTGTAACTTGTTTTTGTGCTTTTTATTTTTGTAAACCACCAGGAAACATTAGTATTAAAAAAAACAACTTATTTTTGTGGTTCAGATCCCTGCTTAATACAGTTTGCTGCTCATAGAATCCATGATAAATAGATATCCGGTCTCTCTTTGGATACCTTCCGCCAGATAGCTTGTTAGATCCTCTGCTGAAAAGTTTATGCTACTTCCATAATTGTTTAATTAAATGCTATTGAATTCAGATTCAGTTCTGAGTCAACATATAGAAGATTGCACTGTTAATATTAATTATGACAATGTACAAATCCAGAGCACTACATAACCAGATATCTAGTTTAATTGTGTTATTCTGAATCTGATCATATCTGAATAGATCATATGTGATAAATCTATTACATACAGAATGTGAGATCTGTGCTTTATTAGTGTAAAACTCACATAGGCATGCATACCAAAATATAAATTTATATGCTCTCTCATATTTTTGAATATATTTCTCTCCTATAATACACATACACACCCACCCACACACCCACACTTTTGAATAATGGGTAGTGTATAGATAGAAATTTGCTGCTGAATTCTGTATGCATAATTTTTTGCAGGTGTTCATATGTTTGAAGTTGCCCTTTGTTTTATTTAGTAAGCAGTCTTTCCAATCCCCCAATAATTGTGTCCTCATTTGAAACACTGGAGTCTGTCAAGAAATGTTCCCTAATATGCATTTTGCTTGACTCTTTGCTTTCTGTCTTTGAACATCTGTGGTTTTGTGTGTTTCTGAACAGGATGTTGCAACTGAACTGATGCAGCATCAGGTGGAGCTTGAAACTGCCCACAAATAGAACAAGCTTTTATAGACAAAGCAGGCCGACTGAGTACAACTTAACATCAGGGGACTCAGCAGGTATCAAAGTTGCTGTATTGGGTGGTGGTAGGAAATTATTTAGCAAGTAACAAATGTCCTTCCGTGCTGATTTACTGAAAATCCAAAAATTATCCCAGGTTCTTTGAAGCTGAGTGCAAAACCATCAGCAAAGCCATGACTTTGGAGCGCTGCTCATACCAGCATGAATGTCTTAAGTCTCTTGAAGACCCCACTCGAGCCTTTGTAGAGTCTTAGGAACCCAAAGAACAAAGTTTGAAAAATCCCACCATAGATGATCTTTAGTAGAGGTCTTATCAGAGTAACTCTCTTAAATAGCAGACCAAAAATAAAGAAAAAATTCTTCAGGGAATGTGGAAACAGTGTAGAGATTAACTCAACATCTGCTTTCCAGTAACGCTTTTAATTACATGCAGTATGCTTGCTATAAAATTGTATTTATTTTTCCATAACATGTACAGTATGTGTATATGGAAGAATAAACTCAGATCTTTCAAGAAGTATTTACCAAAAAATCAAAACCAAAAATTAGTACTGTACTATGATACTAATTTTATTGAACACCAGAAATTTCAAGAAGATCTCAGCAATAATAAGTACTATGTAGAATGGCAAATATATGAAAGCAGATGTGAAAGGGGAGAGAGATAAAATGTTGAACGTGGGAATTATAAAGCTGATACAGGGAACTGTGTTCTTCCATTGTTTTTTAAACTTAATGGTGAGATAAGATGTTTTATTGTTTTGTAGTAGGTAAGTAAAATACTGTATATTTCGGAATATAAGATACACTTTTTTCCATCCTAAAAGGGGGTGAAAATTGGGTGTATCTTATACACCAAATGTAGCCCTACCCACCCACTGGTCCCTATCTTTTGGCCTCTGCCTCCCAGCAATTTACCTCATTGCAGCAAACAGCAAACAGCAAGAAGAAACAGCCCGCTTCAGCTTCAGCATAGCTTAATTAGCACAAGTTGATTGTCGGTTTGATCGGCCTCCCGACTCTCAGCTGTTTCAGGCTGCAGGGATTCCCATTGCCTATTGCTGCGCAGGTCTCCGTTGCTTGCTGCAAGGAGGTAAATTGCTGGGAGGCAGATTTTTTTTTCTTGTGCTGATCAAGCTATGCTGAAAACGAAAATGAAAGTAAAGCAGGCTGTTTGCTGTTTGCTGCATCGAGGCAAAATTGCTGGGAGGCAGAGGCAGATTTCTTTTTCTTGTTTTCCTCACCAAAAAAGGTAGGTGTGTCTTATAGTCCAGAGCGTCTTATACTCCGAAAAATATGATACTTGATCCAGGTCCTGATGTCCATTCTCATGCCACCCCACTTACCCACTGTGAGCTCGCCAGAGGAGGAATGTGGCTGTGAATCATTCTTCTGGGTGGTCCAGTGTGCGACTTGACACCACCACCCCCGATGGATTACAGACACTGCTGGCTAGCCATCCCGAGTTGGCATTCAGGTGGAGTGTACTCCCCACTTTGGTGACCCATTGCTCTCCTGGAGTGCTTGGATCTTCTTTTGAGTATTCTAGCAGCCCCACACCCTTGAGTGTGGGGTGCAGCCATCCTTCTAAAGAGGCGTGTGTGATGGTGCTGCCAAGTGAACATATGCAGCATATGTTGTAAACTAACCCTTTCCTGCCTATTTCTTCCTTCTCTCACCTTCTAGGTTGGAGCTGCAGACAGATTTGTTCATATTGGCAAAAGTTCGCAACATGAAAATTTGTAAATTGAGTAATGTCTGAAATATGGAAATAAGTGACATCCAGAAGAGCTAGAAGATAGCCCCAATAGAGCTGAGGGCTATAGGAATAATAAAAAGTAGAATGTAGAGATACAAATTCATAAATTAATTAATTAAGATGGAAGTTTTGTAAGAATTATAGTAAATAGAAAAAGTTAGGTTAAGACTGACAGTAAGAAGCAGAGTAATTGCAAACACTTTTGCATAGTAAAACAACATTTAATGGGGCAAAAAAACAAGTCTTTATACAGGTAGCAACTCTTCAAATTTTTGCTGGATTCCCCAAAAGCTACTTATGACACAGTTTCAAACTTACGATAGCTGCACACCCACATGCCCTTCAGTCACATGGTCACAATTGGGATACTTGGCAACTGGCTCGCTTTATGGCCATTTGCAGTGTCCTGCAGTCTTGTAATGGTGATGTTTTATGGGTTTTGCTGGTTTCCTACATTTACTTTTGATTTCCAGCAAAAACGCCCGTTGGATAAAATGGATTCACTTAATGAACATGGTGTTCCCTTAATGACCACTGCAAAAGTCATATAATCAGGTGAGATCACATAGTGACCGGCTTAACAATTGTAACAACTATCATAATTCTGAACTTAATTATAGTCATAAATCGAGAACTGTTGTATCTGTGACTATACCAGCTTGAGAAATCCTTAACAATATGTGTATTTATTTACTTACAAAAATGTATATACCACCCATCCAGGGATTTTACAAAATTAAAAACAGGCACCACCACATCAAAGGCAGTGAACTCCAGCACAATAATTATATGCCACCAAAGCAAGAGCTGTAAAATTGCTATAAATCTTTTCAAATACTCTAAAGTCAACCACCAAGCACCCACTTAAATAATATACTCTTTACCATCTTTGAAACACCAGCTAGAAGAGAGCTGAGCCCTAAGGCAGGATGTTCCTTAGGAAGGGCTATTATAAGGTTTGTCCACAGGGCCATATCCCTCTGATTTGGTACAATCAGTAAGTTTCCAGCAAGTATGTTGTGAAATGCCTGTTTATTCTTCTCATTTCTTTAGTATTTAAAATGAATGAATTCAATTGATTGGCTTCAATATAAGGTTCCTCATTTCAAAGGAAGATAATTTGTTTTATAGTGTGGGATTTAAAAAAACCACTTTGAATTAATGTTCCATAAAGATTGATGGTGCTGCTGTTGCTGATAATGATTACATGAAGCAACGTTACTTGTGAACCTGTTTGGCTTGAAATGGGATAGGGTACTGATGTTTGTTTTGTTGCGGCGATATATAAGAAGGGTGTGGTTGTTCCTAATTATTATTTGATGTGGTTCGGTATCCTGTCAATCCTATAGTAAGCTTGGGACGCAGATGTTGAATACAGAAAATACTGGAGTTGTACAACAGTTTCGGTCAATACTTCTGTGTACTGCATTGGCAAGCCTGGAAAGTTGGAGAAAGAAGGAAAGTAGCCTATCTTGGGATATTTTTGAGGTGGGTTTGGGTGTGAATAATAATGGAGGGGGAAATCAAAAAGCCTAAATGGTATTTTATGCATCTGTTGATATTTCTGTGAATTTATCAGTTTTTACTTCTTTCACATCTTATGTAACATAATACCGGGAATAATGTGCTTCATTGGACAGATTCAGAATTTTAGGAGAAAGAAAATGATTTCTACTTAAATATAGGGAGAAGAATTTAACATTTAATTTGAATTTATAAATATTTTGTTGTGAATCTGCATCTCTTCTAAAAACAAAGCCATGTAAACGAGAACTGTATGCTTAAAAGAGAGGATATTCAGCTCAATGAAACTGATATCTGAATGAATATCAGTAGTAGCCTCCCCCTACCCTGATATACATTTACTGAATTTCCAGAATTCTCACTTTATACTGATGATTTGGGGAGTTGAAATCCAGTAAATGAAGATTTTTAAGTTAGGGAAGACCAATGTATATTAGTATACATTTAAAAAAAACAATCTGGAACTCTACTTAATACATTCACTCTTTTTATCTAACTTTTACCTTGTAAGCCATTTGTACTTTATCAATAATTGTTTATAAAATGGATAGGAAATAGGACTTTTAGGGAGCTGTGAATTTGGGCTGACTTCTTTTTCTTTCAGAATATCTGCTTATTTTGCTTACTATTATTGTTTTGTAAGATACTCCTTATAATCAGAAGTATTCTATTTTTCATGGCTATGCATTTAAGAGTATGTTGCTCTTAAAAGCCACTAAGTCTTAATTGCTGCAAAAGGAGAAATATTTATTCCTAGAATTTAGTATTGTGTTCTTGAGCCACAATAATATAATTAGATCATTAATTAAATAATCAATCCTGGCCAGTCAAATATTGAATTTAGTGTATGTTCTGACAATCATACATGACAAAAACTAAGTAACTGCTCAAATTTTATCTGCTATTGAGACAGAATTTAATGTTAGGCTTACACAATTGCTATATTAAATAAACCAAGCATGCTTGTTTAACGTTTATACAAGGTGTTAGTTTTTACATCAACCTGATTCTAACACTTACATAATTTCATGAAATACATTACTACCAAAATATATTTGTCACAGGAAATTGGTGGGGTGGTGCTATATGTAAATCACTGATTATAAAAATATGTACATTACTCACTGAGCCAATCCTTTTACTACTATTTATTTGGCATCTGTATATGAATATATCTCATTATATACCTCATGATGTCTTTGATGATACCTCATAATTCTCTTCTGTATCAAAACAATCCGAAGTGACCATGGTCTTGGCTTATCCAGTAGTCATGCATGATCTCATATTTGCCTTGGAAGACATAAGTTCATTTTCATGTTGAGAAGCTAGTGACTTTACCTGGAATGTAATTGATTGGATTAAGAAAATGGATAATGTATCATTGTGAGAAGGGTTGATGCCTTCAGCTTTAAGAAAGTTGCAGTATGCACCCCCTTACAAGTTTCTCCTTAGATCTGTTCAGTCATGACAACTATCTGCTAATGTCTAACTTCCCATTCTTGTGGAAAGCCGTTAAGAGGTTAATATGAAGACAGCTTTATAAAAAGTGGATTTTCAGGATTCAGACTTGGTCAAGATTGCACTACTGGATTACTTCTGTTCAGGGCTTGAATGAGCGTAGCAGGCCTTTCCTAGTTCTTTTGGATCTTTTGGCTGCATTCAGTGGGATTGATCAAAATATCTTTTTTGATTAATTGCAGAGAGTGGAGATGGGGGCACTGTGTTACAGTGGTTCGTTTTTTTAAAATTAGGGGATGATTTCATTCATTGATTAGTGGGTGGAGAGGGTGGCCCAGTGATCACTTATTTGTGGGATGCATAGATTTCAGTCCTCTCCCATGTTATTTAACATCTATATGAAATTGTTGAGGTCGTGCATCAGTTCAAGATGAGGCACTATCAATACAGGTAGTCCTCAGCTTACGACCACAGTTGAGCCCAAAATTTCTGTTGTTAAGTGAAACATTTGTTAAGTGAGAGTTGCCCCATTTTATGACCTTTATTGCCACAGTTGTTAAGTGAATCACTGCGGTTGATGAGTTAATAACATGGTGGTTAAGTGAAACTGGCTTCCGTATTGATTTTTGCATGTCAATAACTTGCAAAAAGTAATCACATGTCCTTGGGACACAGCAACAGTCATAATTATGAACCAGTTGCCAAACATCTAAATTTTGATAACATGGTCATGGGGCTGCTACAAAGGTCATAAGTGTGAACAATACAGGTAGTCCTCAACAAGTGATATACCCGTTTTTTCAGTATTGTTGTAACTTTGAACTGTCACTAAATGAACTATTGTAAATTGAGGACTACCTGTATACTGATCATATCTAGCTTGACATTGCCACTCTGGTAAAGTTAGGCATCATCCACATATTGTTCCAGGGTCTCAAGGCCATCAAGATTTGGATGGGACAAAACAAGCAGAAACTGACACCAAGAAGGAGGAAGTCATTGTTTGTAATCTAGAAACTAGATTACAGCTCCAGTTTTATCTCCTGAGGGGAAGGCATTTAACCTCACAGAGCAGGTTCATTATAGAAGATTGGACTCAAGGTTCCTGGACTTAAGGTTCCTGCTGAAAAGAGAATTAGAATCTGTAGCCGGCAGAAGGAGAGGTGTATTGTTGCTCAATCCTGATCATTTCCCCAGTTGTACCTTTTTATGGAATGAAAGAACCTCACTATAATAACTCAAACTCATACTATCAAATTCCTGGACTATTAAAATGTGTTTTACATGGTGCTGCCTTCGAAGACATTCAGAAGGTTCAGTTATTCCAGAATGCTGTGGCCTGTTTGCTGGTAAATATTAATAGCAGTCATTCATACCTGTGGTCTACTGGCTATCAAAAGGTTACTAAATACAATTCAGAACGGTTGTTTAGACAAAGAAAGCAGTCTGTGATTTGGAACCCAGTTTTCCATCTTCACCAATTGATCTGTCTATTACGAATAAGTATGGAGAGGCTCCTGGTTGCTCTGTATTTCCGTAAGGGGATGAAATGATGTAATAATTTTCTGCAAAATGGCACTATCTTTGCAAAATAATTTTTTTTGTTAGATATTAAATTTCCCCACTTCCCATATTGATGGAGATATTGAATTTTTGAATAGGAAACATTTATTATTATTCATTGATGAATTATTTCACTGCTTATATTTTAATATGTAAATTAAAATCTTTTATAATTTTCATTATAGCAGTTTCTATTTTAATATTTATTGCAAATTGTGTGCTTCTTATGAATGCTGCTGTTATGTTTACTTTAATTGTAAGCCTTTACAACTCTGTTTGGATTTGTAAGCATACACATTCAATAGATAAATAATCTGGGTCTGAAGCATCAATTGAAATGAGAATTTAATAGGAAAAAATAAAGTCCTTTATTAGATGTTCAATATTTACTGTATTACATTTGTACTGTACTCTTTTTACTCAAGGATATCCTATATATCAATTTCTACCTACTCTTTTTTTTAGTAATAAAAAAAGATCTGGAAGTCAGGAACGGACAAGGTGTGCAGTCCAGTCAGCTGGGGAATTTCCTTTTCCTATTGCTCAGTTGACAGTTTTTGTCCCAAAATAGCTTCAAGCATCTTTCTCTTCTGTGTCAGAAAGAGAACAGGCATGAAAACAAAACTTTCTACTGCCTTTAGTGATTGCTGATGCAGAAAATTATATTTTGTTGGATCCAAATTTAGTTATGCTTGTCCAGACTAAATTACCTAATTTATTTTAGTTTTACTGTATATAAATCATATCAAGAATTATATGATAGAATTTGGCATGTAGTTTGGTCTGTGATAATTCTGTTACCTTATGTAAGGCTTACAATTAATTACAAGTGGTTGTGTGTGTGTCGCTGACTATGCTACTGAGCCCTTTTCTTCCACATTTAAATTCCTTTCTCACAACCAGATATAAAACAAACTATTATTTGAATTTATTGAATTTATTATTTATGAGAATAGGGTCAGAAAACTAAACTTCGGAATCTTGTCTTGGATTCTTGATCCTGGATCTGCAAGAAATTTAATGAATAGGAGAAATATTTCTGTGAAAAATATCTTTGTATAGAACATTTACCAATTTCAAGCTGATATACCATCGAGCTAGAGCAGAACTGTTTATTTTTAATGGCACTAAAAACTGCTGGTCTTCTTGCTGAGTTGATTGAGGGCACCTGTTTCCTCTCTCTTCCACTCTAGGTCAGTGACTTGATGAAAACAGGCAGTTCAAATTCCTCTGAAGAACTATTACTGTTCAAACCTTTTGGCAGTTGATAGTTGCCTCTTGGAAAATGTGCACCCAATTACACTTACAACACTGGTAGCAGCAGGTAACTAACTGGTCTGACTAGATCTTAAGAAAGTTAAACAGGGTTGGTTCTGATTAGTACTTGGTTGGGAGACTACCTGGAAATCTTTGGGCTAGACTATCCTAAAGGCAGAATGGAAAGACATTTCTATGTTGTTGCCAAGAATCTGTACATGGATGTATTCCTGTATTTGCCAGGATTTAAGCTCCAACTAAGTCTTTATTGTATCTATATTACTCTGTTTTTTAAAAGTTGAACAATTTCATTATGCAGAGGTAAGAGCAGCTATTTTTATTTGAAATAAGGGAAATAGAAGATTTTAAAGAAGTAGGAATAGTTCTTCTTAATGAGAATTTTCCCACTTTGCTTTGAGAATAAAATGCTTTATTCATTTTCTCATTGTCCATTCTTTACCATATTTACTACATGTATTCCTTAGACTCCATAAGATCATTCCACTTTCTTTCAGATCTGTTATTCTTTTTATTGTCAGAGGTACACAGTATTCTTTTTTATTCATTCGTTAAATCATTTCTTTATTCTTTCTACATTCCAAGTTGCAGTCTTCGATATACATGGGTACCTCCAGATGAACCATAAAAATTTATCTCCACTGTCCATCAGAGCTTTCCATGTAGCACTAAAACCATCTTTGCTTGAAAAACACAATAGACTTCTCAGGACCTGGGAAGGAGGATTATGGTTAGCAAAATATTACAAGTCAAAACTTCTATACACTTCTTCTATATCAAGGAAACAAACACCAACCTCCCCAAATGTCTAGGGAGATTCTCAGTCATCCAGGTGACGGTTGTCCCAAAGGTGTTTTTTCCAAGAGCCACCTGGATTTTCTTATTTTTCTTTGAAGATGTTTTGCTTCTCATCCAAGAAGCTTCTTCAGCTCTGACTGGATGGTGGGGGAATGGAAGGCTTGGGTTATGGTTAGGGGTTATGGTTAGGATTCCAATCCTTCCATTCCCCATCATCCAGTGGTTAAAGTGCAGTATTTCAGGCAAACTCTGTCCAGTATTTCAGGCAAACTCAGCCTGGAGTTTGATTCTGACGGGCTCAAGGTTGACTCAGCCTTCTATTTTCTGAGGTTGGTAAAATGAGGACCCAGATTGTTGGGGCAATATGCTGACTTGAACCACCCCAGAGAGTGCTGTAAAGCGCTATGGAGTGGTATATAAGGCTAAATGCTATTGCTATTCTGGGATTCCCCCAAGACCTGGTTATATCACCAAGCCTGGGATCCCAGGGAACCAAAGACTTTCTTAGATGGCTCCACTGTGGTTGATACATTAACTCTCCCGTTAGGTTTGCATATTTTAAATTATATTTTAATTTTTAATAATCCCTTTTATATTTCTATAATGGTTGATATTGTATATTTTATTCAATTATATGTCAGCCAGAGTTGCTTTCTGTGAGATTGGAAGCCATATAAAACTGATTAATAAATAAACCTAAACCATCAAGGGCCTTGCTGTAGTCACTAAAAGCAAGCTTCCTTTTTAAATTACCTTCTTCTCTCAGTTATCCTTTTGATGGCACAGTCTAATCTGCATTTCTATCTCCATATATTTAACTTTTGTTTTCCTCAAGAATTAGTGCAGTGGTTCAGCAATCAGCATCTTCTCTGGCATATCCTTTCTTTGGTCTAGGTCCAGAATTCCATCTCTTATAATCTCTTGTTGGCCATAAAGTTTTGTTCCATGTTTGTTGATAAATTGCTAGTAGCACTTTAACTGCCTCTTCTCCTGCAGTCCAGTTGTGTTTCTCCTGTGCCTCATGCTTTCCTCTATTTGGCAGTTGCCTTATTGCTTTTTGCAGTAAGTGGTTCTGTATAATCTTTTCATCACCTTTCACTATATTTGCCTGCATTAGATCCAGGAATATCCAAAAAATCTTAGTTGTATACTTGCCTGTGATTTCTTTGATCTTCTTGAAAGTGTTTCATTTTTCTTTTTGTTTTCTACATTTTTATTAATTTCAATTTCAATTTTATTCAATTTATACCCCGCCCTTCTCCCTCGCGGGACTCAGGGCGGCTCACAGTCATAAT
>JANHFK010003441.1:117472-131067 GCA_036250565.1 Sibynophis collaris | reverse complement strand
CACCGTGCCATTGCGTGCCAAACCCAGGGGGAGAGCGCGGGTCACACGTGTGGGGGCAGGGTGCATTGAATTATGGGTGTGGGCATGCACATGAGTGACCCCCCCAAACTCCCCTCACTTTTCGCATGCAATGGCAAAAAGGTTAGCCATCACTGTCCTAGGAAGTTCCTTGACTAGGGTATGGAATTGCTTTCTAATCAAGGAATACCAAGGAAAAACTATTGCATAGTTGGGACCAAACCCCATTCTCACTAGCACTGAAAAGGTTACCTGGTAGGGTAATGAAACATCTATATGCAAATAACCAAGATCAAACAGCACTAAGGACTCCACAGTTCAACCCTGAGCTACCAATATTCTCTTTTATTGGAGAAATAAATATCATTCCATAGCCATTCATCACATTCTAAAAAAAAAAATTCTGTTTCTAATATGTAGAATGATTTGCTTCTAATTTCCATGTCCATATTATTGTGAACAGACAATTCATAGCAATCTGGATTAATACTAATCGTATAAAATGGAGAAATTATTTATATCTCCTTCCTGGCATGTACCACAGGCAGACAAGCTCAATCTAAATCAAGCACTTTGTAATCTTGGCTAGAAGTGGGTTTACCATGAATGGTACAGATGGCGTAATTCAACTCTAATAATAAAAGGAAATTAATCATTCTGGCTGACTTCGTTAGAGATGTGCAAATCCACCATAATATATTTTGACAGGGTAGCTTTGCAATCTGGTGCTTTAAATAAAAAAAAAAATGAAGAAATATTTTCCCGGCTTGATGGCAAATGGGAAAGGGTGGCCATGGATTTTATTTATTAAATGCAGACAGAGGACAACTATTTTTTTTAATCTCCTTTAACCTTTAAGAACCTGGCACTTTTAGAAAAAGCATCAAGACCAGAGCAAAGAAAAGCATTTCTATCTACAGGGCTTCCTGGGATAATGAAAGGATGATGACACACAAAAATGGCAGAGAAAGAAACATTGGAGAATGAAAGCATCTTTTGCTCATCTCATGTCTTTTTTTAAGATCTGCTAAGGGTGGTGTGATGGCCCAGACACTGGGCTTGTTGGCTGGAAAGCTGGCAGCCCAGGTTTGAGATCCGAGCACCACATGATGGGGTGAGTTCCCGTACAGCCAATCTAGCAGTTTGATAACATGTAAATGTGAGTAGATAAATACCCTGTATCCCCCAAAATAAGACATCCCCTGATAATAAGCCCAATTGGACTTTTGAGCGCATTGCAATAAGGCCAAGCGCTTATTTCAGTGTTCAAAAAAATATAAGACAGGGTCTTGTTTTCGGGGAAACACGGTAGTTAAGTCAGATAGAAATTAATTAAATGCAATGACTGCCAACTAAGACGTCAGGGTGTTTTTGGGTGCTGTAAGTTATATGTGGTAAAATACCTTACTATACATCATGCTCTGTCCATGTCTCTTAGAGACTTCCTCATGGCTGGCTGAACAAAAACGCTTTAGAACCTAATTGATAGGAATTACAAAATTGTATATGGTTCCTAGGCTTAAGGTCCACTTTCCCTGACTTTTTTTACAGGAAGTATATGAAGTGGTATAATAAATATTTGTGATTAATGGTCAAAGTGTTTACTGAAGATATAGCTTTCTAGATTTGCTGTGATGATTGCAATATGACTTGTATAGAATGAACAGCCCTTTGAGCCAATGGATTTTAGGGGGGAAAATTGCAGAGGCAATCTATTTGTGAAGGGCTGGTATTAAGTCAAACAGAAATGGTTATCTTTTTTGGCCTCCCCGAGGATGTGGGAAAACATCTTTTTGCTAACAGAACAGTCTGCTAGCCATTAAGAACAAAGGGAAACAGTGCTTGACTCATGGCAGACATGTGTTATGCAGATACTATTTGGTGGAGAAGAAAATATAAGAAACATTATTAAGAGCTATAAAGTAAATGGTTTGATTATTGACTAATATGCCACAGCCTTGGTTGACTACCTAGATATGCATTCAGTTAAATACTGTACAAGAGAGAGATATGTGGAAATATTTTAAGTTTCTTATAGTCACTGGACATTGGTTTAATGGTTTAATTGTTATAAACTGCCATCAGTTCAATGAAACTGGTAGCACACAAATCCAATAAATAAAAGAAATTCTATGTTTTGATATAAGATCATTAATAAGTTACTACTATTGAGCCAGGTACCACCTATTCCACCCTCGTGCATTGGCTTTTCTTACCTAAATGTAAAACCTTACTTTTCTCTACATCACGGGTCCCCAACCCCTTGGCTGTGATTTGGTGCCGTGTCATGGCCCTTTTGGAACTGGGCGGTTCAAGCAGCAGGTGAGCAAGCACATATGTGCAGCTCCACTTGCGCAAGTGGTGGGCGCATGCACAAGCGCACGATTATATGAACAGGGGGTTGTGCACACTTGTTGATTGTACAAATGCCCGCAGCTCACATGGAACCATCCCTTCAAAGGATCTTGAAGTTTTACTGGAGAATCACTTAAATATGAGCCAGGAATGTGCTGCAGCAGCCCAAAAAGCCAACACAAGTCCTAGGCTGCATTAACAGAGGATAGAATCAAGTTCATGTGAAGGGTCTGTGGAGATTCTCAGTCATCCAGGCCATAGTTGTCTCAAAGGTCATTTTTCAAAAAGGCAAGAGGACTGTTTTTTCCTTGAGGAAGAAGAACAAAACATTTCATTTCTCATTCAAGAAATGTCATCAGTTATGATGGTGATGGGGAATGGAAGGATAGTTACTGACAATTGAGACTGGTTGGGGGTGGGTGGGATGGAAGGATAGGGTCTCACCAGATGGTTGGGAGGGGGAGAAAGGACAGATTGTATTTATTTGCAGTCCTTGCTTTTTAGCACTCTCCCTGTGAGCTCTTGAGGCCAGTTGGGAGCTTATCTTTGCCCTTAGGAGCACCTGAACCAGAGTGCAATTGGTTGTGGAATCTTCTTAGAACCTAGACTGAAAATAGGTGGTGTCTTATCTCTCCCCCTCTGTTGAGAGAGGGCTGCTCAATGTTAGCATAATGGCCTCTTTTACCCTGCTTTCAAACCAATGATCCTTTCTATCCAAAATGTAGACTTTGCCCTCTTCAAAAGAGTGACCTTTGTCTATTATTCTGTTAAGTAAGTCTTCGTTGGGAGGGTTTTCATAACAACACATACACATTTGCTTCCATGGCATCTCCAATACCATTTCATCTTTTTTGCTTTTTATAATTATATGGAAGATAGTAATTAAAAAAAAATCTATATCAGATGATCTCTGGTATAGTAACTACAAATGAAGACCCAGTCCAGCTATTTGTTAAGAATAAATAAATGACAGCCATAACTTGAACCAGTAAAAACAAAGTGTTATTTTAAAAAATGTTATCAAACCAGGATGCCTTTTAGTAAATTTCCCTACTTAGGTGATTGTATATTCTACTTGATTCATTATTTGCTTGATTTAATCTAGGGTTAGAAAAAAATGTGGCCTGTGAATATTATCTAGAAACCATTCTGCCCCCATCAAATCCCATTTTGTTTGTGTATCTGCATGAATTTGGTTTCAATTACCTCTCTCAAGGAAATAACAGCCCTTGGTAGGGGTTTGTTCTCTGCCTTCTTATCTCTATCAGCTTTGATGGTTCTTTGTTAATTATGTAAAACCAGTACCTTTATAGAATTGTTGTAACTGATGTATGTTTGTCTAAGTCAACCCTATAAATAAAGCACACTTTACTTAAAGTGTTGTAAACATTCTAGAATAGATTCTACAAAGTCTCTCAATAATGGGAATGCTAAAATTCAAAACAGATTGTGTAATCTGAAAGATTTATTTAAAGCGTTTAACACCTGGAAATGAAGCTTGCTACACAAATATGCTTAAACTAGAGACCTACGCATTTAGTTAAACAAAAATATGGAATATGAGAACACTTTATAAGCATGCATTTACAGATTATTGAATTTGCAATATTCTTTCATATAAATAAATTTATGTTTATTAAAGAGGATGGTGCAAGAGGGGAATATATCAAACGTACAGCAGTCATTTAAAAATTATATTTTTAGTATTTGTTGGGTGGAGATAATTTTATCTTCTACATTCATTAGGATAAATAATAAATATGTGTTTAAAGAAGCAAGTAAAATCTCATAGTGTTCAGGATATTTTATGGTTTCTGATTTGTCTGTCATTTTAGTTGCTTTAAAAAAAATAATTTGATTTACATTATTATCCATTAAAATTAACTGAAAAAACCCCACCTCATAATTTTCAGTAGTCTCAAAGTGGAATCTTATAATAATGTTTGGGGTTTTCACAGACTATGGTTTTCCTTCCACACTTAACTCTATCAGGCTAAAGGACTTAAGAATGGAGCTGGTGGATTTCATTGAGGGCCGCTTCAGGGTTGTAGTTGACTTTGGTGGCCGGGATGGGTGTTGCCAGGGTGGGCATGGCCAGCTCAATGTCACTTGTGTCAGGAGCATATGTAGTGGCCCGAGCGCTCTGTCAGAGAAAATGGGCTTCTGAACTCTGTTTTCGGTCATGACGGCTTCCTGCAACCCATTGCCAATGAAAATGGAGCTCAGGAGAGCCGCCCATGGCCCTTGCGAGTTCCATTTTCAGCTGTGATGGCCTCCTGCCTCTGCTGGGAGAGGCACCACAGTTCAGTCTTCCGCTGTTTCCAGGGTGGTCCCACAGGCCACATCTGGCCCCCGGGCCTTGAGTTTGACACCCCTGCCCTAAACTGAAGTTTTTCTTTGCTTATTTATTTATTTGCATTATGAACATTGCCTTGACTCTGTATTGATGATGTTTTCACATATTCACCCCTATATTTTGTCTGTCTCTCTTGTCTATTTTTCTATTTGAGTTCTATAGCTGCCCATCTTAGCAAATGGCTCACAATTCAAAACATATATTGCAGTTAAAATAAAAAATAAATAAAAACAATGAAAACAATAATTAGATTAAATAATTTTTAATTAATTGGATTTTAAAAGGATACCTTCAAAGTATACTTTCTCCAATGAATGATTTCTGATTCTTATTCACACTCAGGACCACGCATCTTTAGCAAAAGAGTATCCTTTGCTAAAGATGCAAAGAGTTCTTTTTGAAAGAACACATTGGGGTTAGGGAAAAGAAATCCTTTGGGCCTCTTGACAAATCAGGGCCAAGAATTAAGGTAAATGTTACACATATAATTATTACTTAGAGAGAGAAAGTTAGTGTGACAATAGCTCTTCGGTTTATTTATTTAGTATTATGCAGGCTTATATTCATTTAGATGACAACTTGTAGGAACTTGTAGCTTGGCTATATCAAACAGAAATGTACCTTCTTGTCATAGAACTACTGTTATTTTAGTTGTCCTGTTGCTCTCTTTGTGCTTGCTATGTATAACAGCTGAAATAGTTTGAACCGGCTGTTCTTGAATCAGCCATAGGTTCTGAAACTGATTTGCCAGCATTACAGCTGGATACTATCATCTTTTGTAGTCAAGCAGGCGGGGGTGGGATTCTCTTGCCTTTGGATTACAAGCTCAACATTTTAGACATAATTAAAACAGAGTAATAGGAAAAATATTTGAATGTGTGTGTTTTCCATATTATTGGCATATAACAAATGAGAAAAAGGGAACGACAATTCGAGTGCGTTAAGTATGTTCCAAAACTGTAATATTCTTTATGAAGAAAATTCCTTTGATCTCCCAATTATGGTATAAAGGCGGCACATGCAGTTCTAGCATGCAGCACACAAACTGCTTGTATTGCTCTTCTGTCAGCTCTCATTTTTCACACAGCTCAGAGACTATGAATAAATAGACCCCACTAACAGGATGTCCTGGTTTTAAAAGTTTCAGATGGAAGATCTGTCTGCCCCGGAGCACAAGATGTTTTGCATATTGAGCCTCTGAGTAAGACCAAACGGTTCATGCTGCTGTGTGGAGTGGTTTGCATTGGTTTCATTTACTGTAATTTCATGTATTTAGTCTACCTAACCTTTTAGACATCTTGTGTTTAAATTTTAGCATATTTTAAATTTTCTTCCATATTATCTGGGATCTAGGACCATTTGCAGGTTAAAGCCATGGGTTTCCATTCCCCCTTTAGTTCTTGGTTTAGCTACAGAGCTCAATCTCATGAAAATGTAATAGGTTCTGCCTGGCACACTAAACTGCATTTGTAGGGCAGTATGGTAAAGAAGGATATAATTCCCTGACCAAAGTGTTGAAGTCGCAAAGGTGCTTTTCAAAATGCAATTGGACAGCTTTGCAGCTCCCCTGGGATCTGCGGACCACAGGTTGAGAGCCACAGGAGAGAGGGAGGGAGGGAGAGAGAGAAAAAAAGAAAACTTATCAGGCAAAAAGATGTAGTAATGTCTAAGAATTGGTAACTGAAGAAAGAGGCAGAGGGACTACGACTGGCTGCATAACACCAAATTTTAAGAATAATTGCATACAAAGCCAGAGTTTAGAAGACAGCAACATACAGCAAATGCCACCTAGACAGTAGATTATCTAGTTAGCTGCTGCAAGATTTATATTATTGCAGAAACAGTCCTGCGTGGACCAGAACACTGTGCATTTTAGAACTACATACCTAAATTCTGCTGCTGCTACGTGGATGATATGCTTGTCATCATCAAAATAAATGCACTTAAAGACTTTCATACCATACTGAACTCCATCTTCCTGGACATACAGTTCACAATGGAGGAAGAAACAGCTAGGCAATTACCATTTTTAGATGTACTTGTCAACAAATGAGGATGGAAGCCTACAAACCACAGTTTTATCGCAAGGCCACTAACATTCCACACATTATGAATTTCAACAGCAACCATCCACTGACACACAAAAAGAGTTGTATCAGAACACTATATGGCAGGGTGAGAATCCACTGTAGCACCTAGCAAGCCAGACAGCTGGAGAGCAGGTACCTATGTGAACAATTCTAGCAGAATGAGTACCCGCAATAATTTGTCACAAGATGTCTGTGCAAGACGGTGGGGAGAAAAAAGAAAGACAAGGTACAAGATCAACCACATAGCACACCCTGCCATACATCCAAAACATTTCAAAAGCTGTAGAACACAGCTTCTGTGATCTGCAAGTAGGCATTGCACACCGCCCAGAGGCTACTATACGAGGACAAATTATGCACAGGTGGGATATACTTCCAATGTAATCTACCAAATTTCTTGCATGGATTGCTCCTGTGACTATGTAGGACAGATGAGGAAGAAGCTAACCACCAGATTGCAAAAACACAAGTGAGTGGTCAGATGAGGAGTCCCGAACTCATTGGTAGCAATGAACAATGATACACATTCAATTTTGCAACTGCTAAGATTGTTGGACGAGCAGGTACAAAAACAGCCAGGGAAGTGATTGAAGCCTGGGAAACAGGACTTTCGTCAGTCAACAGGAGTGCTGATTTACCAGCCTATCAAGTGCTTAGAAAGCGAGGGCTGGGCAGTATAAGCAACTAGCAGCCAACGACTTAAAAGCCAGCTATCAACACACCCCAACCAACATCTAAAAAGCCACATATAACAGGAACTATAAATACTACACACAGAATAAAGCACATTCTGCTAGAGAGAAGTTCCCTGAAGATGGGCTCCAGCATGAGTCATAAAAGCTTGGAAGACAAAATCTTTAGTCCTGGTGACTGACCCAGATTGGATCCTGCAGAAAGATCTGTTTATGAAATACTGTTTAGATTTATTTTTAAATATAATTTATTGTCACACACCCAGAGGGGGAGTCACTTTGAGATAAATGATTTATTGTAACCTTCCTCCCAGATTTTTTACTTTCCACCCTATGCACATATTGAAATGTGAAAAGAAGAGTGAAAGTGTTCCACTAAACAAAGGAACCTAGGACTATTCATGAGGCAACATCAAGCAATCATTGGCATTGGCTTACAGTAATTGCATAGATGCTGACTTTCTTGTGTGCGCAATGTTAATACTTGAGAAGATTGGTGAGTGTGCATGGGTATCTGATTTATCATAAACACGTGTCTAAACTGGAGTATGCGAACTATTTTGGAAATCTTATTTATTTATTTATTTATTTATTTGATTTATATACCGCCCTTTTCCCTTTCGGGACTCAGGGCGGTGAACAGGCATCAATAAAAAACAACATAAAACATCAAGAATATTAAAATAGAGTTAAAAAGAGTATTAAAAATTTGAAAATTAAAAAATTTGAAAAATTAAAGGGTGGCCTGTTCTAAAAACTAAATAAAACCCCTGATAAAAATATTTTAAAAATGGTTAAGGCAAGACTAGAGCTCATCACCTCTCACTTACCAGCCTGGAGACTAAATCACTAGACCAAACAGGCTCATTTTTATAATTTTATTATAAATTTTAAAATGTATTATTCTATTCTTTCTCAAATTATGCATTAATGTTGGATTTGTAAGGATTTTTAAAAATTAAAACTTGCAGGATTTGCTTAACAGTATAGATTTTTAAAGGAGTGCAATATAAGGAAATATGATTATTGTTTGTTTTAGTTTGGCACTGGTATTAAATAATAGTACTTTTTGTATTTCCTGTAGATAGCTGTATTTCTGATTACTACTTCCTCTGCCTTTCTTCACACAGAAAGTGGAATTTCTAAATGTCTGTATTATATAGCAAATCATTTGCCTCAAAATCTGAGGGCTTTTTAGCATATGAAGGAAACTTCACACAAACTTTACTCAACTGAAAGCAGCTATTGTGGACTTTTTCTCATTTTTCAACCTTTTTATTTTATTGACATTTGTCTTGAATTATCTGTGCACAACATTTTTGCTTTTCCTGTTGAAGGAACCAAATAATTTTGATCAGTGATGAAATTCAAAAATTTTTTACTACTGGTTCTGTGGGTGTGGTTTGGTAGGCGTGGTGTGGCTTGGTGGGCATAGCAGGGGAAGGATACTGCAAAATTCCCATTCCCACCCCACTCCAGGGGAAGGATACTGCGAAATCTCCATTCCCACCCCATTCTGGGCCCATCCAGAGGTGGCATTTGCCGGTTCTCCGAATGACTCAAAATTTCCGCTACCAGTTCTCCGAATTACTCAAAATTTCCACTACCAGTTCTGCAGAACCTGTCAGAACCTGTTGGATTTCACCCCTGATTTTGATCTTTCTCCGAATAAATGAGGAATGGAGGCAGGGATGGAATTGGCCTGCTATCTGAAAGCCCATAGATCTAAAGTATACTTTCCTCACTAACTGACAGAGCAAAAATATACTCTGCACACCAGCTAACCCATTGCTTGGGCCTAGAATACACTCTGCTACATAACACAGGACCAGTCACTGATTGTTTAAAACAATCATTTGTGGGTTGTATAGCTTTTAATTAATTACATAAATAAGCCAACCATCTTTTAATTCATATTGCTGTATTTTCATTGATTATTTGTATTGCTTCATTGCTTTACAGGTGGTCCTTGACTTACACTCACAATTGAGGCCAAGCGTTCAGTTGCTAAGCAAGACAAATGAGTTTTAAGTGAGTTTTGCTCAATTGATGACTTTTCTTGCCAGAGTTGTTAACTGAAACACTGCAGTTGTTAACTTAGTAACATAGCTGTTAAGAAAATCTGATTCTCCATTGAATTTACTTGTCAGAAGGTCACAAAAGGTGATCACATGACCCAGGGACAGTGCAACCATCATAAATACATACCATCCGCCACAGCATCTGTGGGGATGCTGCAATAATTGTAAGTGTGGAAAACGGCTATAAGTCACTTTTTTCAATACCGTTGTAACTCCGAACTTCAAACTTTCAATGGTTGTAAGTTGAGAACTACCTGTACTATTGTTATGTTTACATTTTTATCATTTTGTTCCATTTTATTTTGGCAGCCGCCCAAAATAGCCTCACAGTGAGATGGGCAACAATTTTTTTTAAAAAATAATTAAATATCGAATTTCCATCAGAACAAGGGACTTTTTTGGAGGGTTTGTGCTAATCTTTTAACAGATCCAATTCAATAAAGCCCAAGAATTCTGAATTTATTATCCAGTCGCGGTTTGTGAATCCAGCGCTGTATTTCTTATTTTTCTTCGTACACATTGAACATTTCTGTTCTTCACCAATAAGGGGATTTCCTTCCTGAAAAGCAGTCTTAGCTCAAATGGTATGAATGACAAGGTCCAATGGATGGAGTCCCTTTAGGTACATAAAACTTTTCCTTTAATCTGATAAAACCACTAATGCTAGACTCACGTTAAAGACATTAGAATGTCTCCCATTGAAATATGAGCCTCGGGAGTACAGCAGGGCTAAGCCTATGGTATAACATTACCTTAAGTGAATGGTCCTTACGTGTAATCAGAAATACAGCACAATATGCATATTCTTTCATTGCAACTGACCAACTTTCCTTTCAGGTTACCCGGACTTCAAAGTTTATAAACAGCCATAAGAAGAGAGATGTTTCTCTATCAAAAGAGCGCCTTACAGAAATAGAAGGAAATTAGGATGTTTGTCACCCCTCCCACTCACTTCATCTGGGCCCCAGGACAGTCTTTGAGGGTTTGGTTCGGTTAGATTCCTGCAGACTAGATTAACTTTAAAGGCTGTGAATAACCTATTGAAGCCATTGTGGCTACTCATGTGCTTAAATTTAATCACTTACTTAAGTGCTAACCTGGATCAGTGCCAGAATAAGCTTAAAAACCAAAGATGAATGAAGCTAGCCGTATTCTTGGTGAAACACAGCAAAGTTCTAGAAATAGGAATAGCTAAGAAGAAGGGGGGGAGGAAACTGCTTTGGATAAAACAATTACAATATCTTGTCCATTTGAAATTCATGAACTGAATCAGAGCATTCGTCTTCTTTACCGAAAATCATACGAATCATACGAATTATCCTTGTGAACAGATACTGATTAACAGTATCAGTTGGTACTGGGATTCACTTAGTAACTGAATAACACTTGGTTTAACCCAGCTGCATGTTGTCTAAAGATATCATAGTTTAATATGTGTATGTGGATTAGCCTCAAGATATAGCTTCATCCAGGAGTTTTAAACCTTATATGCACAAATTTACTAAACACTAGCTACAGCACCAACTTATTTTGTGAATTGTTCTTCTGAAGTTGTTGCTGCCCAGTTTCATTTGGAAATAGCTGTTGTGTTTTATGTATATATCTGCCTTTCTATATAGCCATCTCATCTATCACATATAAACAACAGGACTGGTCTGAACATTGACAAAAACAGAGAAGAGGAGGACTTCACTAGTCCAGGTTTTGAGATACAGATCTGAACTCTAAAAATTTGGATAAATACCATCTATGAAATGACTACTATTCTTCCAGAAGTAGCAGCCCATATTTGGTACCTATAGCTCTGGCTGAAAGAATTAGACTGTTCCAGTTGTGTTTGATTGTTTGTTGAAACATATTGTTTAAACTAAAACATGTGAAGAACGGTTACAGGAACTGGGCATGGCTAGTCCAGAGAAGAGAAGGACCAGGAGAGACATGATAGAAGTGTTCCAATATTTGAGGGGCTGCCACAGAGAGGAGGGAGTCAAGCTGTTTTCCAAAGCATCTGAAGGCCAGACAAGGAATAATGAATGAAATTTGACCAAGGAGAGATCAACCTAGAAAAAAGGAGGAACTTTCTGACAGTGAGAACAATCAACCAATGGAACAGCTTGCATTCAGAAGTTGTGGGAACTTCATCACTTGAGACTTTCAAGAAGAGATTGGATTGCCATTTGTCAGAAATGGTGTAGGAGGGTTGAGCAGGGAGTTGGACTAGATGACCTATAAAGTCTCTTCCAAATCTGTTAATCTGTTAATCTGTTTGTTTATTACACTTTTATGCAATCCATCTTCCCTATAAAGTGACATGTTGGGAGGAAGTAACCTGTAATAAGATATAGAGCACAGGTGTCAAACTCGCCATGTCATGTTGCCATCACATGACGTATTGCAACATTTTCCCTTTGTGGAACTGGCCTGCTTGTGACGTATCCAGCCCACGGACCGCCAGTTTGACACCCCTGATATAGAGATATCAAAATATAAAGAAAATGTAACTAAAGAAAGAGGAAAACTAAAACAGAGGTCAACTAATAAGTATTCTAAATAAAATAGCAAAGTTGGTATTCAGTGGGCACATGGAATTGTCTTCTAGACAAACGTTTGAAAGTTTATTCATTTATGGAGGTTTGAGCTGGTTCTTAGGAGAGAGATGCAGTTTGGAGCAATGATGCGCTTACTTCTATTTATGATGCAAAAATCTCGGTAGATACTTTATTTATAGAGTTACCTGACCTTCTAAATTGTTCTGAGTTTCCATAACACAAGCCAATTTAGCCAGTTGGGTTATGATTAAAAGGGGTTAGACTGGGAAAGTGTACTTGGGTAAATCCATAATAATTAACTTAAGTGTTCTCCTTACAGGTTTTGAATGTCAAGAAATTTAGATCATGCAGTTGATCTACATCAGAGTATAACAGTTTAATACACGCCACCGATTCTGCTAAGGATATTTTACTGTTGCACTTTGGCCTAGTGCACTGTGCATGTGTGAAAGTGGTTGTGCTAAATTCATCACGTAGTACACTTGTGAATGCATGTACATCAGTGTAAAGCTACTACAGGGCGGTCCTGAAAAATTGCCCTTGAGGAAATGAAATGCCACGTCAGATCCAAGTAACTTCAATCAGGTATGTCAGCGACTGCAGGAAAGCAGAATTATCTGCAAAAAAAAGGCAGTAACAGCTCTGCAAAAAAAAAGTGAAGCTCCATCAAACCAATAATGCAGAGTCCAGAAAAAATAATCTTTAAATGTAGATCTCTTGTGATAGATAGTAATTGCTCCAACAGAGCCATTATAGCCGATTAGATCAATATCCTACATTGTTAAAGTGCTTTAATTAATACACATTTACATAAGATAACGGAAGCTATACTAGGAGAAAGTGGGGCCTAGAATCTAGCTTGCACTGCAATATGCGGTGTACTAGTGCAGTTCAGTTTGTTTTAATTTATTAAAGTGCATATCAGAAACTCAAGATATCAGTTATGTTACAACTATCTTCCCCATTCATCACTTGGCGTGTTCTCATGCTTCAGGAAATAAATGGAGTTATATGTTTAAGAACTGTGCGTGAAAAAGTGATGTTCTCAAAATTCTGCCACGGTGGCTTTCGTTGCCAAATGCTTTTTCAGCTTATCTTTGGTGGGTTTTTTTTTTAAAAAAAATGGAGTTATATAGAAATCACTCTGATTTACATGGAATTCTGATTTAGATTCTTCTAGGGAGGGGGGAAAGGGACACGGTGACTTAGTAAGTAAGATGCTGAGCTTGTCGATCGAAAGGTCGGCAGTTCAGCGGTTCAAATCCCTAGTGCCGTGTAACAGAGTGAGCTCCCGTTACTTGTCCCAGCTTCTGCCAACCTAGCAGTTGGAAAGCCTGTAAAAAATGCAAGTAGAAAAATAGGGACCACCTTTGGTGGGAAGGTAACAGCATTCCGTGTGCCTTTGGTATTTAGTCATGCTGGCCACATGACCACGGAGACGTCTTCGGACAGCG
>JANHFK010003441.1:92486-103017 GCA_036250565.1 Sibynophis collaris | reverse complement strand
AAACACACACACACACACACACACACACATATACATATACATACATTCATAATATTCATATTACCGTATATAGCTTTTTAAAATACCAGTATGACCAAACTTTATATTGTTAGGCTCTTTTACAGGGAGCTTCATTGTGCCACTTTCCTTTTTTTACAGGGAAGGCAAGATGGAACTCAGATTGATCCATGGGAAGATGCTGACTTTGCTCTTTACAAAGTTACAGACAGATTTGGGTTTTTGCAGTAAGTTCCTTTGTGATCCCCTTAAAACATTGCTAAAACAAAGTATGTTTTATTGACATGGTTGTTTTGAGGCTACTCCATGCCTTAGATCGTTCTTTACTTATCATTGCCATAAATGTACTTACTATTACATGAGCAAGTCAGGTGTAATCTTCAATATAAGAGTTTCGGCCATCATATCCTAAAAAGGTTCTGTCAAAGCTTGATCTTTCAGAATTAAGCATGCAGACATGTTTAAAACTGCTGGCATAATCAGAATTCCTGAAACCATGAAAAATCCTTTAAGGGCATTCAGAAATGTTCCAGATTTCTCTGGCGATCCTTTTGAAGAGATGTGGGTTTTTGCATTTGGAAATATCCCAATCTTTTCATTTGGTGATCTCTGTTGTAGAAATTATACTGTTGTAGAGTATAATCCAGTTTAGGCAGAACTAGTTGTCTCAGGAAAACAGCATGTGTATTATCTCTTTCCCCCTGCTCCACAAACCTCATGTATCTCCTGATTGAGCCACCAGAGCACATATTTTGAGGGTTTTGGAGAGGAAGTGAATATTTGCTGCTTGAGCAGACTTCAATATTTTTATCCATTGAAAACAGAAGCTCATAAAAGAGATGTTGTTTTAACCCTCCTTTTTTATATACTTTATTTTTCGGAGTATAATATGCACTTTTTTCTCCTCTAAAAGAGGCTGAAAATTAGGGTGCGTCTTATACACTGAATGTAGCCCTGGCCCACTTGCCGGCCCCCACCCTTTGGCTTCTGCCTCCCAGAAATTTGCCTCCTTGAAGCAAACAGCAAACAGCCTGTTTCAACTTCAGCACAGCCTGATTAGCAAAGGCAGCTGATTGTCGGTTGGATTGGCCTCCGACAAGCCGCTGTTTCAGGCTGCAGGGATTGCTATAGCTTATTGCCTCCTCCCCGCGCCCCATTTTCGGCTTCCGCATCCCGTTTTCAGCCTCCGCATTCCCCATTTTCCACCCGTTCTGGGCAGTGGGGATCAGAGTGGGCAGAAAATGGGGCTTGCGGAGGTTGAAAATGGGGTTTGCGGAGGCTGAAAATGGTGCGTGCGGAGGCGGTAATAGGCTATGGCAATTCCTGCAGCCTGAAACAGCTGGATTGGTGGGAACTTAACCAAATGTGGCATTTTTAAGTTTTTGAAGAGAAAAACCTCACTGATAAAGGCAGGAAAAGGTGCACAATGGCAAGTGATGATAGAAGATTTAAGAGACTGTGCCTACGTGACAGAAGAAAACCATCTGGGAGTATGCAAGATGAAATGGCTCAATGCAATGTGAAGTTGAGTGCAAAGATCATGAAAAAGCCGCTTTTATCTCTCAAACAAAGGTTGAAAAGCATTACATTCTTGATCAAATTATTTTTCCATTGATATATAATTTTATGGTACTACTATAAAAAAAAGTGGTGTAATTAGCCATCAAACCTCAAAGATACAATTTTCCTAAAAGGTTTCCATAATTTTGGCCACTACTGTATATTACTGATTTAGGTGTTTGTTCTGAATTTTAATTAAAAACCCAAGTTAACGAAAAACTAATTGCTAATATATCAGTTAATCTTTGACCATTTCTTTTGGGCATAACTTCAGATCTCTTTCTTGCATTTCCTTATGTATTCTTATATCACACATTAGTTCAATCCAACCTTTTCTTTTTCAGTGAGCATGAGTTACCAATTCATAGTGCTCTGGAAGAAAAGGTAAGTTCTACAAGCTTTATATTCTGTAAAATAATTGAGGAAAACGACTGGTCTATATGCCTCATGCATTACTGTCACCTCTCATTTAGTTGTTAGGGTGACATTTTTGCTCTTCAGAGCTATGGTTTCAGAGCCCAATAATATGGCGCTCTCTAGTTGATCAACAGTGTACAATTTTCATTTAGGACAAGGCTCAAGATAATGAACCAATAAAGACTATAAACTAAATTGCTACTTTTTTAAGAACAGAGAAGAAATGAAATTGAATAATTCCTTAGATGTCCAGTAGAAAACTACTGTTTGTTTATCTTGTAAACACCATATGAGTCCATAGTCTATTAATCTCAATATTATATTTCCATCTTTCTTTTCTTCCTAAATTCTCCTTCATTTTTAAAACTCTTTTATAGCAAAAAGCTCAGGAGATTGAAAGAGTGGACAAATGGCTGAAGATGTTAAGAAAGTGGGGAAAATACAGAAACAGTGAAAAGGTAAAAACAGTGACCCATTTTAATAATATTACTTTTTTTTTGCTTGTCCCTTTATTTCAAGGAATATTGAGAGTTCTTGTTGAACAACTCCTAGCACTATTAATGAAAAGGCTGGTGCAGCTCTTTCATTTACTTTCCGTGAACAGATCTTGAAGAAATACATGGGAAAACAGAATTAAAAATAGACTTTACTTATACCAAAATCTTATGAGTCAGATAAGCAGGCGCACAATAGAAATCTCAGCAAAAAGAAATCCATATTGAAGGATCAGAACAGGAGGTTGTAGTTAAAATGTGAACTGTATTTAAGACGTTTATTTCAAGAAATTTAGGACACTGAAATTAATTAGAATAAAATAAGACTAAACCAAGCCTATTGTAATGATGGAGAAGGAATATATGTAATTTAACATATTACATATTGAGAATTATTTCCAAGTTGTAGGTATGTTGGTCTGTTTTGCTGGAATCATCTGATCATTCAAATGTGATGGCACAGATGAAGTGGGAAAGACAATCATTACAAGAGAAGCAATTGTTCTACTGAATGAAAGTAAATATCAGAGAGGTTACTTTCTGCATAATAGAGAAGTGCCAACTTTTTTGACTAGGGGAACATTAGAAAAGTTCATTATATTTCACTTACTGTATTAGAGTTGCAGTGTAGAACTTGTACTTGTTTGTCAAGGAAGTCTAGGCTGCATCAGTTTTTTCTTCCTTTTCTTTTTGTGGTCACAGTTTCTTGTATTCCATAATTTCTACATTTACTGTTACTTCATACTTTAAACTTTAATAGTCTGAACATTGTATAATAATTGTACACTTTGTAGTGAATATGTATGTATGTATGTATGTATGTATGTATGTATGTATGTATGCACAGTATGTTTGGTCTCCTACCTGACTTTCCCAAGCCTGAAGTGGAAATCTAATTAAAAGAGTCCACATAAAAAGAGAGATGTATGCATTGTATATTACTCTCTGTGTTTGTCTCTCCCTCCCTCCTCTTCTTCCTCTTTCCTTCCTCCTCCTCCTCCTCCTCCTTCTCCCCCTCCTCCTCTCCCTCCCTCCCTCTCTATCTCCCTCCATCATCCCCTCTGTATTCCACCAATTAATTTTGTGCCGTAAAAATTTAAATCATTTATTGTAAATGTCCATCCAAGAAAACATCCTAGTGTGCAGAAAGAAGTGATTGAGTTAATTTTTTTCTGAACTTGTTCCAATTTATTAAACTCCTTGGAAGGCAATTTGATCAATGAGTTTATGAGCTTATTCACTGCTCTTTGGCTATATTTCGCCTGTTCCATTCCTTGCTCAGGCCAACTTCATTCTTCTACATTCAGCATTCAATATATCAAAGTCAGATAACCACATCTGTAGAAAATTTGATTCCTCATTGTTTCTATGTGGACAAACAAAATAAGGCATTTTAGCTTTAAATTCTACATTACGTGCAGTTCTCCCCCCACCCCCACCCCACAATATCATTGAAATGTTAGTGAATAACTCAAAAGCTAATCCAGTTGGACTCCCCTTGGTTTTACTGCATTTTCTTCAAGTGCCAGAGACGTTGCAGACAAGGTGCAGAGCCTGCAGATAAGTTTTAGATACCTTGATGCCTGAATCAGAAAATAAAATGATCTATAAAATTATATTACTGTAGACTATAAAACAAAAAGAATATAAAATACATATTTTGAAAAAGAAAAAAATAAAGCAATGAAAACAAACACAATGGTAATATATCATGATATATGTGTGTGTGTGTGTTTGTGTGTGTGTGTGTGTGTATGTGTAAGAAAACAACAAAAAAGATCTCATTAATGACTCAGTATTTAAAACAACAATGGAACTTTGCCCATAAAATATATTGATTCTCAATGCATATTCTGCTCTATTGATAAAGACCAGTTCAGTAATTAATGCATGGCAACCTATCAGCATTGACTAATATAAAGTAAAGTGTCCTTTTCAATAACTCTGCTGGGGTGAATCAATCCATTTCCAGGCTCTGTGTGTTTGCATTTGCTCCCTCACAAAATAAAATTTAAAAATTATCAGATTTAAAAGCTTATTTTAAGGTTGCAGTTTAATCTGCAGATAGAGTGAGGCGGGTCAGGCTGGATTATATTATATTTCAATTCATAAGGAGAAAATTAATTTTCCCCAAGTATAAAATACTGCCTAGGACTGATGAATGATAAAACAACCTTGAATTCTATACGTTAATTCTAAGAGGTGAAGTTAGGATCTTAGCCATTGGTTTAAATGACAAATTTATCTTTGCAAGTGAGTGAAATAAATCTTTATGTTCAGTCTTGGGATTGGGGGAGTCTCGGATGCATCAGCAGGTGCTTTCATATTGTATCAACACTAGCTACTGTTGCCAATGACTCATCAAGATGTACTTTGTAACAAACTATACCCAAATTACATTAATTAAATGTAAATAAACATACATATTGCCTGAAACTCTCATCTTTTGGACAAGATTTCCACCCAAACGTTGAGTCATCTGATAAATTACTCAGAATATTTGAAGTGAAAATGTCTGTTAATCTGTGCCTCAAATGTTAAGACACTGATTTTTTTCCCCTCTTATGCATAATATGTTAATCATGCCGGGTTGCATCTGCCAAAGGAAATTCAGAAGAAAATAGTTTTTGGTTAGCTCTTGATAATTGAACCATGATCACACTTTTTAAAAAATATATTTATAGATGTTCCGCAGAGTTTATAAAGGGATTCCCCTCCAAGTACGAGGTCAAGTCTGGTCACTCTTACTGGATATTGAAAAGATTAAGATGGAGAATGAAGGAAAGTATGAGGTAAAGTATCTTATAATCCATGATAGCAGTATAAAGTATACCAAATAAATATCCAGCCTCATGGTTACCTGCACATATGATAAACCAGTATTATTTTTTCCCTGCACCCCAAGATTAGGGAAAAATGTTTTTAGCCATAAACTTCCCTCCAAACTATTTCTAATTATGTTGTTGCCTCATGGAAAAACCTGTTAACGCCCTTCAACATTTGAGCATTGTGTTCTACATTCCCATTCTTGTTCACATGAGAATGTGGTGGCTCACATGGTTAGGACACTGGGTTGGAGGTTAGCAAGCCTGCATTCAAGACCTGAGTGTGAGTGCTGCTGCATGGTGAGGTGAGCTCCCATCATTTGTTTTAGCTCCTTGATGTGGACATACACTCCCCTCCCCCAGGTATCTCCCGGGCAGCAGTGATGTCACTGGGTAATCCTTTCAACCCAGAAGTGCCTTAAAGAAACGGTACCTCCAATGTGAACGGGACAGGAATTTCTGTTCACATAACAGCATCATTGTTCTTGAAGTCACCGCCCTTGGCAGCCATGAACAAACCCAGGGCTTTCTAAAATGAGATAAAGGAGAGACTTCACCCCAAAGTCTTTCTGTGGAATCAGTGGTGACCTTACAAACGAGTTCACAAGTAGCAAAAATTAAAATTATGAAACGGCTGTTAGATTTCCCAAATGGCCAAGCTGGGGAAGATTGCACTCCTAAATAGATGGAATCCAGAATTTCAAGTTTCTAGTTTGGAAATGTTGTAAAGGATGGAAGTCTCTGTGCCCAATAGGCAAAACTATCCAAATTAAGAAAGTGCTCAGAGATGAATTCCTGGACTAGGAAGGCATTGGACTATAACCATCTAAAGCTACAAGTCACCTTCCACCCCAGAAGTAAGATTTAGCGTGTTTTATTTCTACAAAGAAAGAAGCAGCCAGGGACTTTTATGTATTCATTTCAGTAATCCATAGGCTGCTGATGCTGGAGTTTATATCTCTTAAAACTACTGTAGTCCAAGAGGATTTTAGATCAAAGGATGGGGAGAAAAGGGAAATGTTGCAGCTATATTCTAGTTGATAAATGAATTCTTCTATTAAGCTCTTAAGCCAAGTATCTCCCCCCCCCCATCCCCCAAAACACACATACAGACACGTTTGGGTAAGTAATTTAACATGTTTAAAAGTTTTGTAATGCAGAACAATATCATGCTGGAACAGAGCGCCATAGCCATACTTCAAATAGTTCAAGGACAAATTAACCAGGTTCTTGCTGCGTCAAGTGAGGCCAAGCAGCAAATCCTCTGGGAGATAAATTCTCCAGTAGTGCGATAAGTTTGTCCCAGCAGTCTGATGCTTGCACTTCACAGTGTTGTTGGTTGTCAGCAATATTTGGTGTATTCCCATTCAGTGAGGTGGCAGGTAATCCTTTCTCTGGTATTCACAGATGGGGACGTATTCAGTGGGCTTCAGGGTATGGCATCTGCCAATGTGGAAGGCTGGAATGACACTTTCACTTCTGTAGAAATAGATTGAAGTCACTTAATGAGTACTTATCAGACTAGAGATGTCTCTCTTTTTTAGTTGATTAGTCAATGTATGCCTTACATTGGCCATCTTAACACAATTTCAAAGGGACAGAAGCCATGCTTCCTGCTAGGAATGGTTCTGATTCCCATTAGATCACATGGGAAAAGCTTTGGCCATTAAAGGTAATTGACAGCAGTAACTTTCGTCAATTGCATGTTAATATCTCAATTCTGCCACTCTTCACAATTCTGTAATTCTGTGGCTGAAATGGGGTGTAGAATTACAATTTGATAACCTAGTGCTTTACAAATAGTCTTGTTAACCTGACTGCAGGAGTCCCCATGCTACAATCTAATGAGAAAGTCAAGCTTTATCTAAGGATGAAGTCAGTTAACAATTTATTTGCTACAGTGGGGAACTTTTGATGACCAATAGATAACCTCACCATAAAAAAATATCCTCCTTTGTCTGGAAGCCTAGAGACATATTCCTCTTAACTCTGCTTTTCAGTATTTATAAGCATTTATGTTGAGGGAGAAAAAAACCCTGTCCATTTCAATTTCATATGTCAGACAAATAGTAACGTTTTTTGCTACACGTAGCTTTTAGAAGCATTAGATCGATATCTGCCCTTTCAGGATTTCTCTGTGGAGAACTTTGATTGCCCATCACCTATCACTGAACACCTGTCTCCCCAAAGAAGCTTTTGCTCTGCTTCAGTATCTATTGCTACTCTAGGTTTCTGCTTGGAATATCAAATATTTTGATGAGCAGTCCTTTTGCAAATCCTGTGGAACTTGTCAAAATCCAGCCATGATAGAAATACCCACAACACCATCAAAAGCAGGCAGATCAGGGATGCAAGAGGATCGTTCAGATTTCTTGTCTGTTGGGATATATTTCAGTACTCTTGCTTTCTTTGTTAACTAAAAGTAACAAGAACTCTTCCTTCAAAACTAAAGTCACGATTTGCAGGTCTGTTCTTGGAAAAAAAAAAAGAAGAAGCATTTCTTTAGGAACACAAACAGAGTCAACTCATAAAATAAATTAAAATAGACCTGTCATCAATATTGACTTAGGCATGCTGGTGGTAATCTGGAATAGAATCTGAAGTTTAAGAGCTTATGTTTACCGCAAGCCTTCAGGAACCACTTACAAATCTGCTTGAGTAGATACACCAGCACAGATAACAGGAATTGACTTTAAAAGCTACACTTAATGAGATTGCATTATTTATTGATTGGTTTCTTTAATAAATATACATGACTAGTTTTCAAGGTTGCCATCTTTCCAAAATGCCTTTCAATTATAAAGTCTACAGTTCCACATCAATATAAACAGTTAACTTTAAACAATGAAGGAATGGATTATCAGCAAAGGCAGTATATATAATAAATATTTTCAGCTAAAAGCCAAGTAAATTAGTCTTTTAAAACAAAAAATCTCAGTAATTTTGACATGGTATAAAGTTTAAGGATGTAGGCAAACATTCACATCTTTAAAAGTCTTTTAAGATTTGACTTTAAAACTCAAAATCAGCTATTTGAATTGGGTTCAGAAACACAATTGATGCATTTTTAACACAAGTGGTGTAATAGGATTTGCCTGGCTAATGAACTGGGGGCTGAAGATTCTTAATCAAAGACAGCCTCATGTAACTGGCATTTTATTAGTCCAGTTTGGACAGTACATTCCCCTGGATTGGGTCAGAGTTGCCATGCCAATGAAATGGTAAAAAGAAATGATCCTTCAGTGGAGTGGCAATTTAATCATATTATGCAACCCTATATTATTTTTAATATTTATATTGCTATTAAAAATAAAAGTAATTCTCATGCCCTTAACATTCATGCTAACCAGGTTTTGAAGGATGACACACCGACATTTTAAAATTAAGTAAATGGCTTGATGCTTTGTAAAACGTAGCCAATTCAGCATGGTGTGACAAGTTAAAGGAAGTGGGATAGATAAAACCAGATAGTGACACAGATTAAGAACCTGTTTCTCTCTATTCATCTTGGCCATTGCAACCTCCTTACAGGATGTTACTATTTGGCCATGTCTCATAGCAAGCGATCAGAATAAATAGAAGTCAAAAGCTGTTGAACTAAGCTCCTGGGGGATCTGCAATAACTAAAGGACTTATAGTATAATAGACTGTAGATGAACATAAATCCTGAGAATCGGCTATTCATAATCCTTCCTATCCTTTTTGCTGCTTGATATTTATACAGAACAAAGTTGGAGTTAGAAAAAAGCTTTTTGTATAGGGGAACATAGGCTTTCTGTGAAATCAGTGAGCCTTTCTAAATTTTATTGTTCATTTCTTTCCTCTTGGCAACCCTTTTTGGGAACTCAAGTATTCCTTTATTACAGGTAGTCTTCAATTTACGACCAGGTGAGCCCCAAATTTCCATTGCTAAGTGAGTTGCACCCCATTTTACCACTTTTGCCACACGTGTTAAGTGACTCACTGAAGTTGTTAAGTGAATTGTACGGTTGTTAAGCAAATCTGGCTTCCCTCATTGACTTTGCTTGTCAGAAGCCAGTTGGGAAGATTAGAAATGGTGATCACATGAGCCTAGGACAATGCAGCTGTAATGGTCGTCAGTGTAAACATTGGTCATAAGTTACTTTTTTCAGTGCTATTGTAACTTTGAAAGATTGCTAAATGAATGACTGTAAGTTGAGGACTACCTGTACATTTTTTCCAGTTAGAATATCTACTTTGTATTTTCAGCAGTGAAATATCTTTTTTTTTAAATATGTGGTCAGCTAAGAGGGAAAAAACAGGTATGTTGGGAATCAGGATCATGTCTGGAATTAATCAACCATTAAAATACTGTTATTGTAACACAATTTTAGTGTTCAGTAATACAAAATGTTTGATGCTCATGTGATCTGAAGTATTAAAGGAAAAGTGTCTTGTATGCTTTATGGCATATATATATATGTGTGCCATAAATTCCCCAGAATTTATGAATTCCAAAGGGGAGGGGGATGATTACCTTTTCCTTTCTCTGTTGCTTGTTATGCATTACTGGTTTAAGTCACTTTATGCCCAGAAATCTACCACCTCTGCTTAAATTACTTTTTGAGATGAGGCTTTCTCAACCAATTTACTTCAATTAGTTATTTAATTAGTAGCTTATGCTGAAAACATCTCCATTTACTTTTGAGTATAGAAATAATTTAGTAAGGCCGCAGGTCTCTAGCCTTATGTGCATATTACTTTCTATCTGTATATGGTAATCATCTGTGTGTTTTCCATTGTATAAATGTATTTAAATCATGTCTGCCACATAGGGCAAGAGAACAGTCAACTAATTATCTATTTATAAATCAGAATTTTGTTAATCAACTTACAAACAAAAAAAGACCACGCCAGCAAATTTTCTTGCTGGATTGTAAAATTTAATTGATTGCAACTAAAACTTATTTTATCTATAGCTTTTTACAATTGAATAATAAAGAACTTTTCTTCCTTCCTTCCTTCTTTCCTTCTTTCCTCCCTCCCTCCCTCTCTCCCATATAGCCATATACTTGGCATACAGTGTAAGGTGACATACATAATCATTAATAATCCTTATAAAAACAGCCTAATTAATAATAATAATAATAATAATAATAATGACGCTGGCAGCAACCTATATCAATCATTAGCACCAGTCAAGAATATTTGTTACACATTTTTAAATGATCAGTTGACTGTGTTTCATATTTAATG
>JANHFK010003441.1:80462-90985 GCA_036250565.1 Sibynophis collaris | reverse complement strand
TGAGGACCCAGTTTGTGGGGGGCAATAAGCTGACTTTGTATAAATATACAAAAGGATGAAGGCTATTGCTTAGCACACTGTAAGCCGCCCTGAGTCTTCGGAGAAGGGCGGCATATAAATCGAATTAATAATAATAAAAAAAAATTGAGCAGGAAACATTGGTCCTTATTTTACTCTAAGATCGTAATATATTTCTGAAACGCTTTTAATAAAGAACAGATTAACTGGTTTATAAAGGTGCCAAAAAGCTAATGTTAAGACACCATTTTGATATTCTTGGTTTTTGTTTTTTTTTTAATATAGACAACAAGCTTTGTTCCATGTCCTGTCAGCTTACTCTGTTTACAACACGGTAAGAAATAGAACATCACAAGAATCTGACATGTTTTTTTATTTGAAAATAAAGGTACAGTATAGATTAGATTAAGATGGCAAAGCAGACTTTCAGAATGGCATTAAGCAAATTAAATAGTATATAAAAAAGAATCTTATCTAAAACCAATATACACTTTTATGAAAGACACACACACACATATACACTCCCATCTTTGTGCCAACTACTGTGTAGATAATCCATGATACTTGGGCTAAAAATAAGAAAAGGAATCATTTTCAGTACAGACTAATTCATGAAGACGAGATCTCCTCAAATAGCAATCATTTGTATAACCTCTGTTTATTTATTTATGCAAAAGATAGTATAATTCTTTCTAAAGAGTTGTGACTTTAGTCAGATGAGGATGTTGGTTAAATTCTCTGTGTGGTCTTTCTTACTTCAAAGGACACAGAAATTATAATGTCTTTAAATTACATACAGAATTTGCTGCTTCGATGTGCCAACAGGAATTAATTCAATTGATGGAATTAATTAATTATATTAATCTAGGTGATCCAAGAAACAGGAAACACATTTTTCCTATGTTTTTACCTAGATGGTGTTTCTTCCTTTACAAAAATTTAGACTGGCTTTTTTGAGCTTTTTCCTTATTTTATGTTGCAATGCAATGTTATGTTACATAATTTCAGTTCATGAAAATGTGAGAAGTGACAGTAGTTCTTTTTATGTCTTAAGGCTAATTTTATATTACAGACTCCCCTAGGATCTAAATATAGCATTGTTTTCCTCGTGTAGCTGTCGAAATGTTTACAAAATATTTCAGACTGAATTTTTGCATCAAGGATGAATAATTTCACATTTAGCCTTCCAGATCCCTTGAGTCCCAACTAATTCTGTCCCTTGCTGAAAAACAAACACATCCAGGTGCTTTCCTAAAATCTTTTCCTAGCATTTTGAAGAAGTCTCTCTCCAAAGTTTTCCTACCTCTCAACCAATGAAAAAAAGGGGGGAGGAGACCATTTCCAGGGGGTACAAAAACTCTCCAGACCATTGAAAATAATTATTTTCCCAAAAGGAATGTTTTAAAGCAGGGCCTCCTAGGATTCATCCCATTGTTACTTTTCCAGTAGCAAAGGTGAGGAAAGACAAGAACCATCAACTCTTTAACCCTTCTAGGGTTAAAGGGCTGAAATGGTTCTTTCCATATAACATCTGTAGATTAAGATTTTAGGAAAGACAACATCTGGTCTCTTCCTTCTGACACTATGAAGTCCCCGGAATGGGACTGGAGGGACAGTGTTTTCTTTGACCTCTCTTTTTCTGGTATATATTTGGTTCTACCTATGCTTTTAAAAGGTGCTTTGGATTGAAAATAATGCGATAAAATTATTCAAGATTCTTTGAGCCTCCCAGAGAATTTGGGGAAACCTCTTAAAGTAGCAATAAGTGTTATTAAAGAGAAAGGCAAAGGGGAGCTGCTTGAACATTGACAACTGCTGGACAGAGAGTGAGGCAGGAAACACTTCTGGGTTGAAGAGTTCCAACCCAAAAGTGGAAGTGGAGAAATTTCTTTGTTACCCATTGCACTGAATGGCTGAAATGGAATCTTCCTAGCAGCTTTGGTTCAGATGCATAAAAATCTTACAAGAATTTGTAAGTGCATCGTCATAACCATTGATTGAGTTAAACCAAGTCACCCAGCCCTATTTCTTAAAGGCCTCTTTCCTGTATCCTCTTCCAGGCCACACCCATTGTCTATTAGTCAACTTTGCCATCAAAATGAAATTTTCTGTGAGTCAACAAATCATGCTTTTGTCTGAAAAAAAATGAGGTGAAATGCTAGGGTTATGTTGTGAACTTAGGGACGTTTCATTTTGTGCTTGTATGTGCAATACACTCTACCCTGTAAATTGCTCATCTTGTGTAATCATCCAGGAAGTGAGTTACTGCCAGGGCATGAGTCAGATTGCAGCTATCTTGTTGATGTATTTGAATGAAGAGGATGCCTTTTGGGCCCTGGCACAACTGCTTACCAACCAGCGGCATGCAATGCATGGTAAGGTTTCAGTGGCAAACACCTTCATTTATTTGCTTGTTTCTTTATTGTGTTTTAGATGATCCCATATTTGGGTTCAGTCTGGCTGAAAGTCTAGATTCTTCCTTTTTATGTGCTTCTTGTAGTCTTCTTCTTCTTCTTCTTCATGTCTGCATTTATTCCTGTTGAGTTTAAGCATGGTGTACAAATAAGCTCTTCTTGGAGTTAATTAACCTTTGAACTTCAATGCTGTTTTGCAACTTCATAGTGCTGTAGTGTCAGTCAGAGGCTGTGTTTTAAATATGAACCACCAGAATGGGGATAGGGATCCTGATGTACACAAAACACCTTTTTCTCTGTGCATCAGGCAAATTTTGAGAATGGTTCCTAAGTTTGCCTGATGGAATGAAAACTTATTTATTATGCATTATGTAAGTCCCTCCCAGGTTTCCATACAATCATCAACAAGTTAGGCAAGATTGCTTTGACTGTGTATAATACAGAGGACATCTGTATACACAGATCTATGCACACATAAATTCCTGATCTTATCCAAATGCAAAACTCACAAATGAAGAGGTAGGAAATATAAAAATGCATTTTCACAAACGGGTTAGAGTTCCTTGGAAGTCTTAGGAAATCCAAGTAGTACTTCTGCAATGACGTAAGATGCTCTGCTATATTTCCTTAATACACTGTTAGCACTTTTGTTTCCTTTTTGCTAAAGGATTTTTCATTCCTGGGTTTCCAAAGTTGCAGAGATTCCAAGCTCACCACGAAGCAATCCTAAACAAGCTTTTCCCAAAGTTGAAGAAACACTTGGTAATGCTTTCTTTTGTCAAGGGAACAGCTGTAATATCAGGATGTGTTGGTTTCTGCTCATACATTTTTGAATTTTTGTTTGTTTGTTTGCCATGCATTACTTCTTTTTTAGAGTGTTCATTGCATCAAATACCAGAAAAGGTGTCATCTTTAAATTTATTATTAGAAATATATTTGTAGCAGCAGGGATAAATCTGTAGCCTGAAAATCATACCACTTCTCCCAGGAGCTTCTTGCTCACTTTTCTATCTTGGTATACTTCTCAAAAGCTACAATTGCCATCAACTGTGTGCTAAGGGAGTCCTCCCATTAATCCTGTGCATGAGACAGACAAGGATCTCTTAGCCCCTTTGCCTTGTGGCAAATAGTATGGAGAAATATGGGGAAAATATATTCTGTGGCGCCACTTCCTGATCCTTTAGCTGAGTTGTATCTCTAGGGATAGCAGTCTCCCCCACCCCCATCCTTTTGAGAAAGTAGACTAAGATGAGAAATGGTTTTTAAAATAATAATAATAATTAAAAACCCTAAATGCTCTTTAGGTAATACAGTACATGCAAAATACTCAATGACAAAGGATAAAATATACACCCTGCCACAATTACAAAGGCATCTTGAATGAACCTCCTTAACATGCTCATAATTGTACTGAAGAAAAGAGGGAAAGGGAACTATAATAGTTATCCACTGAGAAAATAGATATGGGAGAGAATTAGAATGAGTAACCAGTGACATAAAATGCTGCTTATTGCATGGTAGTTAGTTTAATTTAGGGGAAAAAACCACCAGTATCTATGAGTAGATGATCTTGAGAGCCTGAAAGCATGTGGATTACAATTCACAGATCTCTAATTGCTTGTTTTATAAAATGAGATTTTAAAAAAATATGGTCTCTCTCTCTCTCTCTCTCGCTCTCTCTTTCTCTGTCTCTGTCTCTCCCTCCTTCCTTCCTTCTTAGGATAAGGAGCAGATGCTGACAGGAATTTATACAACTAAGTGGTTCTTACAGTGCTTCATTGACCGGGTACGGAATTTCAGACGCTTCCTCTAATTTCATTACAATACTAATTTACATTGTGTCTTTCTGCTTGTAATTATTTTCATTTGATATAGAATTATAATCTCATGTTTTAAATGTTTTTATTTTATTAGTAAGATATAAGAAACAGTTAAAAACAAACTACATGCATTGCAGTCATTAAAATAAACTAAGGGGTAAAGAAACTTAAGGAAAAAAAGAAAAATTCCGTATAATATTAATGTAAAATTAATGCAATCTGTTATTTTATTATTAAAATCTAGTCTAATTTCTGGCTGACAAACAAACAATTCCATGTTATATGGGATTTCTGATTGGTCTGATTTGATTTTTAAGATTATATCCCCCAGATGGAGACTACTTTTATTTACCTTCTCTTATTGAACTTTTATAAAAATATCATATTTTTCGGAGTATAAGACACACCTTTTTCCCCCCTAAAAGAGGGTGAAAATTTGGGTGCGTCTTATACGCAGAATGTAAACACACACACCCCGCCCTCACCACCCTTTGGCCTCCGCGCATCCTCTCAAATGGAGCTTTTGGAGGCTGTATTTGCAGCCTCCCAGAGTGCCTCTCAAGCAGCCTCCAAAAAGTCTGTTTGACAGGCTGACTTTCCAAAGAGAAACTCCTTTGCAAACGGACATTTTGGAGCTTTAAACAGAGAGCCTCCCAAACAGCCTCTCAAGCAGCCTCCAGAAGGTCTGTTTAGGAGGCTGCCTTTGCAAAGAGAAACTCCTTTGCAAACGGACATTTTGGAGCTTTAAACAGAGAGCCTCCCAAACAGCCTTTCAAGCAGCCTCCAGAAGGTCTGTTTGGGAGGCTGCCTTTGCAAAGAGAAACTCCTTTGCAAACAGATCTTTTGGAGCTTTAGGAGGCTGCAAATGCAGCCTTCCAAACAGAGAGCTTCTCAGGCAGAATTGTTTTTTTCTTATTTTCCTCCCCCTCAAAATAAGGTGCATCTTATACTCCGGAGTGTCTTATACTCCGAAAAATACACATTACATTGATTCATTACACATTACAGTTTCTATATCTTAACAAGTGTACTACAATAGTTCCAAGCCTTTAAACCCTTGTTGGGTTTTTAAAAATTAATCTTTCAAGAACCCTGGAGAAGTTTGGGTTTAAGAGACTGCCATCAAGATACGCAAGAGAAGGTTGTTTTCTTTGTTATATATGATTCAGCGTCGGCTCATTATTTTCACTGCTAGGTTTTCTTCATCCAGATTATAGCGTGTGTGTATGTGAAAGAGAAAGAGAGGGAGGGAGGGAGGGATGGAGGAAGGGAAGGCAGCTTCCGCTTTGCTCAGGGCTCATTTTTCAATAAGCAGCTGATTAGAAAAGGAGGAGAATTGGCTGGTGGAGACACTTGATGCAAATTTGCTGCCTGAACAGCCATTGCGGTAACTGTGGAGATACTCCAAAAGCCACACCAGAAACTCATGTAATATGGCATTATACAAACAATGTCACGCAATGTCACAGCACAGACACATGTTTAGGATTGTTGGGGCCAGGCTAAGCAAGACTAAGACATTCGCTATGGATCATTTCTTGTCTCCATTACAAAAAATAAAGACTGCCAGATGAAGGATAGGATCAGCTTGTTGTCTTCCACTAACAGGGGTGTATCCAATGAGAGATCTGTTGTTGTTGTTTTCCTTTTGTCAAATAATCAAATAATATACTCTAACTTTCCTTACTTGAAGGAAGGGTCTAAATCAGGGGTGGGTTCCACTTACCTTCACTACCAGTTTGCAACACTCGCTTCATTCACACACGGTGCTTCTGCACATGCCCAGATGACATCCGAGTGGGTGGGCGGAGCCTCCCACAACCGCTACTACCAGTTTGCAAGATCCGGAGCGAACTGGTAGGAACCCACCACTGGTCTAAATTCAGTGAGACTGACTGGGTCAAAGGTATCTAATAAGCTTCAGCCCTTGATGGGAAAGTGAGATACTTGACATAAAACCACAGTTAGGACCAGAATTTCCATTGCTAAGCAAGACAGTTGTTAAGTGAGTCATGCCTGATCTTACAACCTTTTTTTTTTGCTATGGTTGTTAAGCAAATCATTGCAGCTATTAAGTAAGTCACACAATCATTAATGAAATCCAGCTACTCCCATGGACTTTGTTTGTTGGAAGCCTCCTGGGCAAGTAGCAAATAGCGATCCCATGACTCTGAGATGCTGCAACCATCGTAAATACATGCTGGTTGCCAAGCATCAAATTTTGATCACATAATTGCAGAAATGTTGCAAGGTTCATAAATGCAAGGACTAATCATAAGTCACTTTTTTCAGAGCCGTATCTGATACACTAAACAGATAGTTGTAAGCCAAGGACTTCCTGTATATGTTTCAGAGTCAAGATTGTTAACGTGACTTGTGAAATTTAGATAGACAGCTCGAGTTTGTTGTTACATAAATGACTAAAACCACATTCAACCATAGTCAGGGACAGCCAACTCCTACTATACGGACTACTGAATCTTCAAGTTCCTTATCATGGTCTTTTACTGTGTACCTTCAAGCAAGTTGGGTAATGACTAGAGGGAGAGCTGGCATCAGAGAAACTTGTCTGATGCTATCTTTATCTTTTGGGGGAATTGCAGTGTAAAATTATTTACCCAAGCTTCTAAAACAAGTTGCAGTTTAAATTCCACATCTCACCATAGAAATTACAGTTAACTGTATTGCTTCTTCCAGAAAAAAAATTATTTAGCATTATGCTTTAGTAGAAGAGGGAGTTTCCCTGTGATATTTTAAAAGAAAAGCTCAGCTATATACCATTGATCAAGGTTGACTCATCCTTCCAGGGTTGGTAAAATGAGGACCCTGATTGTTCGGGGCAATATACTGACTCTATAAGCCACTTAGAGAGGGCTGTAAAGCACTATGGAGCAGTATGTAAATCTAAGTGCTATTGCTATCTATGAAATAAGTCTACCTGCTTTTACTATGACACCAATGATCATAGCTGGAATCTCTTCTCTTCCTCCGATCATTTTGATATATTCATTCATTTCTTAGATGCATACCCTAACGTGAAACTCAAAATTGTGTACATAATGCTCCCATCTCTTATTTTCCCACCACTATAACCATATAAGGTGGTTTCAACTGAGAGCGAATGACAAGACCAAAGTCCACCCAGAAAGCTTCCATGCCTAAGAGAAGATTAGAACTCATGATCTCCTAGTTCGTAGTCTAGCACCTTGATCACTACACCAAATTGGTTCTCTGGATTTTACTTCTTCTTTTGCGTGGAACCCAGAAAATGGCTCTATAGGAAATCAGACCACTTGTTCAGCTAGAATCATTACTATATTGGATCTTATAGTATTTTAGGCAGGATTGGGTTCCCCCCCCCCCTCCCAGTCCTATCTGATGATGGCAAGGCTACATTATACTCACCATGAGATCTTCCACTGAATAAAGCCAACTGAAAGGGCAATTGGCACAATAAGAAGAAGACACCACCTCACTCTTAATTCTACACATTTATACAGAGCTACTTGAGTTCTTCCTGAACCATCAATATCCTATCCATGTATAAGAACTTCTCCTTAGCCAATGAAGATCCTCAGTGGCCAAGGAGAAGTTCCTTGTTTGCTTCTTATACATGCAGGCTCTGCGCACCTCACTCCATCCATGGGGTGGAGTTGCTGTCATGAACCTTCTTTTCCATCGTAATGATTTTATACGTTTGCTGTTTTCTGCAGAGATTTGATTTCCTGGAGCAAGTGACATTTCCAGCTAGCAAGAAATCTTCAGAAAGGAGGCAGCTTGGAGGGTAGGAGTAAGAAACCTAATCAAGAAGTGAAAAAGAGTTTCTACAATCAAAAAAATGCCAAGCCAACCGAAATAAAGCTAGTCTTCAATAAATGGACAAAGTAATTTCTAACAATCACTTCACATAATTTTGGTTGATAAATTAGGAAAGCAATCTGATATAGCCAACTAGAATTTTGATCAGTGGTAAATATTTCTTCTAGTTGAGTGAGATGATACAAATGACTAGATTATCAAACCGTTACACATGCCTTCCAAACAATTATCTTCTGACATATAGTCCTCTATTAATCCAGTTGTCTTGTTAAAAGGGAATGGAGCTAAAACTCCCTCAAAAATCCGTGCTTTTAGAGAAGCATATAGATCCAGAATAATTCATAGGGTCAGTTAGGATTTTTAAAACAATAAAAATGTCATCCCCATTTCCAGCTTTTACCATTTCCCACATTCAAAAATGAAAGTTACCCACCGTCTGACCTTTCCTGATTATTTTTCATTTGATAGTGCTTTTCAGTACAACCATTCATTTCTTTGGACGATCATATGTTTGTTGTGAAGGGACTTTTTTTCTTCTTTTTTTTGGTGGGAACTCGAAACAAGAATGCAGCCCAATTCTATTTGTGTCTGTTAAACAGAGGAAGGAGGGGACATTTTTTATCCCAAACACGAGGAGAATAGTTTCCTCTTTAAAACCAAAGATAGGGGAAAGTGAGTTGCAGGAAGAAAACTAGGTTTTAACAACAACAACAACAAAAATCAATTTCTATTGTTACTGTTGTTGTTGTTGTTGCATTATATCTAGCCTGTCTCTGAGGATCTCTGTTAAATTTCCTGTCTCTTGATTCTCAAGATTGTGTCCTGCGAAGGGCCAGCTGCTTTGGCACGGCAGTCAGCCACGGTAGTGAGCAGACGTCTCTGGGAGGTAAAGCATGTGTGCGTGGGGAGGACGGAAGCCTGGGAGGCAAGACAGAGGACTAACTTGCAGCTGAAGCTGCTTGTGGGTTAGCAATGGCAGCTAAAGGTCCTGTGAAAAAGAGCTGGGCGTCCTTCTGTTGGTTGGCCAGCTTCCAAACAAGAACTGTTCACAGGCCTTTTCTCATACTGCCCGTTCTAAAGAGGCTAAACGGGAACAGAAAATGAATTGCTTTTTTTTTTATTGACCTCAAAGAGGTCCTTTTATGGACAAGGCCTACGCCTGTCATTTTTATTTGATCCCACTTGAGAAGCTGAACTCTGCTGCCTGCGGGGTATGCCCTTCTGCAGGACCAGGTGACATTCCCAGCCAGGGTTGGAAGCTTGGAGGACTGTTCCTTCTTCCTCCTTGTGCTTCAAGTTCACCAAAGGCAGCCTCCAGACAAACGGGCATTCAGCCTTCCATCAGAGGTTACAGTATAAAGAGCATCAGGAAGCTGGGCAGAGATACATCTGCCTACTTGGGCCAACTTTCTTAGGCAACTCTTAGGCAAACAAATGATGTTACAAAAGTTGTTTGTGCTTATCCACATAAAGGCTTATCCACAGTCAGGGTCTATCCTGAAGCCCCTTTCATGTATGGCAGTATTTGTTCCCAAATGGAATTGCTGCTCAGGAGGTATTCTGCAATAAGTATAGTGTAGTATCTGTTTTGGTTAAAGCATACCACTGCCTTATTTTGTAATGGTGGGGTAAGAAGATCTTAGAAATATTGTTTTTTTTTTACAACCCAATACCGGTCTCCAAATTGTTGCAACGTTTTGTTTTTTTCTTGTAGTGGGTGACTTATCTATGATCTATGATAAAGTGCAGTTTATGGACATTCGCATCTATGCAGCCAAGATATAGTAGCCCTAAAGAAGAGAGTGAGATATAAAGAGATCTATATGAAACTGTTTGGAGGGTCAAAGGAAGAAAAGAGGAGTCCTAATTAGCAAATGATATAAAGGGGTCTTCCTGGCTAATTTAAACAACTATTTCCTAGCCTCTGAACCAGCAAAAGTTATGCAAGGGTAAAATTTACTATTCCCATTTTCAGGATAGCAAATTCAGGGGATTTCATGGGATGGAATAGTGCTGGTGAATGGCTCTGGAATAGGTCTCTGTTTTGTGTCACATCAGGAGGAAGAGAAAGAGGAGGAGGAGGAGGAGGAGGAGGATCAGTAGAAGTGGGAGGCATATATGATTAAGGTTGGCTACACAATGAGCCAGATGTTTAGAGCCAATCTGGCATTTACTGAGTCCTTCTAAGGACCTAGAATTAGCAGAAGTTGTTGTTGAAGGTGTTGTCGCAAAACACAAGCAATACTATATAAAGCCGCTTTTTGCAGTTAATTAGTGATAATTTGGACAGTGCCGATGGCATTCAAGTGGTGCTCCAATTCCAATATTTTGGAATTTTATCAAAGGCTCCTATCATTTTGCTTTCTTGTGCCATAGTCAGAATAGAATAGAATAGAATAGAATAGAATAGAATAGAATAGAATAGAATAGAATAGAATAGAATAGAATAGAA
>JANHFK010003441.1:66876-77197 GCA_036250565.1 Sibynophis collaris | reverse complement strand
GTGAAGATTCAAAGCTTTTATTTGATTTATAATCCAATTGAGATTTTCCTCAGAGCATGCAAAATTCATGGCTGCATTGGTAGCAGTTAAATTTAACAGAAGCAAAAAATGGGATCCTCTTTGGTTGATGAGAAATATTTTGTACTCAGAGTTTTCAGTTTTCCTGCAATTATGCTTCCTTTTGTTTTTAATAAGGTGTGATAACACATCCAGACTATTGTAATTCTGCAGTGCATGCTTCTTCTTTTTTTTACATCAGTTACGTGTTGCAGCATCAGATGCACATTAAATACCTTCATGCCTTAAATCTGTGACACACATTTCCCACTGCAAGAATAACTAATGGACAATTCAAGGAATTCTAATAAGCAAGGTGTAGTGTTACTTTAAGATGCCAAGAAAGGGAGCCTAGTGTTTATTGTAAAGAGGGGTGGCAATTTCATGCCCATCCAGATTCTGGGCTCCAATTTGCACGTCCTTAGGTTGCGGTTGATGGGAAATGTACTTCAAGAACATGTAAAGAGTTCAATGTTATCTAGGGGAAGGAGCAGACCTTGCTCCATCTGAGCTTGGACAATTGAATATTTTTAAATTATGCATATATTTGCCCTATATCTACCCTATACCTACCCAGGCAGCACCAGACTAGAAAATGTTCTTCGCTGAGGTTATTTTTTTCTTTTTGGTTTTTTAGTTGTTGCTTTTCTTTTTTTAGTTTAGCTGATGTCCAAGTTAACGAAATGTTGGTCTAGATTTCCCAATGTGCTCAAATGTCACAGTCGTAACCTGATGCCCAATTTCTGGAACAAGGTGGGGTTTAGAATTGTGGAAAGGGCAAGTTGCATTCCTCTGTGTAGAAGACATGCAAGTGTCTTCTTTTCAAGCAACTAAGTCCATTTGGTTGGGCTTTTTCCCTTCTGCTGTTCTGGGTGTGGGTGTGGGTGTGCCTGTTGCAGAAGTAGAGGAGGTACACCTCAGTACTTCATAACTGGCAATCGACTGATTCACTTCTGTCACCCTTTGCTTGCCAGCTGCCTTGGTGGCCTCTCACTCTTCTCCATAAGCAAATTTTATACCAGACAAACACAGGACGGTAGCTTTGCATTTTGGACCTTTTTCACTTGCTCCCAAATAGAACCTGATTATCTTTTTCAGCCCCAGACTGGTGGAGATTCATTTTTAAGGGCCTTCTTATGGCCCTTCAGTTGCTATGGTCTCCTAATTTTTTTCCACAGACAGAGGAGAAGGACATTGGCGCACTCCCCACTGTACTTGAGCAAGACTGTTGCTGAATTGTGGGGCCAGGGGCAAAGCTTGCGTCTTCAGTAGAGAGGCACTCGACAGGAAATTGTGCTGTTGAAAAAACAAAACTGCCCATCACCATCCACATCACAGGCCTTATTCAACATATACCTGCAATGTTAACGCACTCCCCATTCTGCATAGTTGCCTTAATGCTGGCTGACTCATTGGCTAATTAGAGCCATATTTTCCCAAGTACAAAAAGGAGTATTTAATGGTCAGAAAAAATCAGCTCTTCTCCAAATGCTACTTCATAGGAAAATATTGATGTCCTTCAGAACACAAAAACAAAAGCTTCCACATATTTCTGGCTGGATGTCTTTTGTTTTTGAGGGATTTTTTGTTTGTTTGTTTGTGTTTTTTGCAAAAGAGACCAAAGACTTGAAACTCTAGGGCGAAGCACCCTACTAAAATGTCGAACTGTAGTTGAAAGTGATCCAGAAGCTCCTTATTCTTTGAAAGAATGGACTATGACCGGAAGACAAATAATCTGTTTATGTACCTTCAAAAGATACAGCATTTTTTGATTGAGTAGTCTCTTTGAAGCAAATCCAGACGCCAAAACAATTTACCCACAAAATTTAATTTCATCAGCATGCCTTTTAGGTGGAATGAAGTCCAAGAAAGGAACATCCTTATTTTCCAGGCATTAATGTATCCTCTTTAATATTAGGCAAGACAATACTTTGAATCCAGAGAACAACACACATATACACAAACCTATTTGGCCATGCAGAGATTAATCTTGTGTAATGGTATTAATCTTGTGTAAAGTTACAGAAGAAAATTTGTTTCCTAAATGAAAGTAGTTACTGCCTAGAGGATGAGACAGGTTACTCATCCATGTGCATATTATTTAAAATTGTACCTGTCTTATTTATGTTAGCAATTCAAATATAGCTTTACATGTAGGCATGTATCACACTGCATACTGTATTATGAAAAGATATTCATATGATTACAGTTGAGCAGATGTTTAAAATCTGAATAAACTATAGTTTTAGATGTGCTTTGAGATGTAGCATTTTCTCGTAGTGCAGCCACCAAAGTAAAACTGGAAGCTAGTGCTTAAGGCTTCCCAGTATAACTTCTGGGCCAAAAAAGATTTCCTTTCTACGAATGAAATGGAAATCTAAAGTGTTTTGGAAATCAAGAGTAATGCCTAGTTATTTTCTAAATCCTGTAAATGCCCAATCCATCTATTGCTCTTTCACCTCCTCTTCCTCCTTCTCTTTTCTCCATTTGTTCCAAAGATAATTTGAAAGCAGTCTTTGCAAAAGAGAAAAAAAGCATTACTGGACCTAATGCCATATTTATGTCACATTAAACCAACAAGCATGTTCCAGGAGAACAACATTGAAACCATATCCAAAGCTGGGGTGATATTTGAAGTGATACGAGGGGAGCAGTCGAACTTTGTAGTTTTCCAACCATCTTTTAACATGGGTTAACTTGAAAGTGTTTCACCACAACACAGTCAAACATCCCAGGGAAACGTTCAGTAAATCTCAAGTGCACTCTTGTGCTAAGGAATTCAACTGGAGTGCCTAAGAATGAGGATTAAACACTCTGATTAGGATGTTAAGAAGAACCAACTCAGGCACTCCAGGGAGACCACAAGGTTTAATATGCAAGCCCTACTTTGGGGGTTTTCATTGTCAGAGGCTAGTTGGGACAGAAAAGAGATTCTGGCAGTATTAAAAAATGTGAAAGCCTTTCGCTTCCACAATATCCTTCCACAAACTAGGTTACTATATTAAAGGAGCTCCGTGGATTTCTGTCTAGACTTCAGTAATGCCTGGTTAGGTTTTGATCAGAATAATCCTGCATGAGGCAGTTCGTTGAGGTTTGGATTTGATGCTGTTATCCCCCAGGCTGTTGCACTAATAAGATGGCGAGGCATCATCTCCACTTTGAGGAATGTAGCTAACTCTTAGAGCAAAGCCAGCTGAGCTTCTGCATGGAAGCAAACTTTGACCAGCTGGAGAACTAAATGCTCCTTAGTAGGAGAAACAGTATTCCTTCAGAAACTCAGGGGATCCCCCGATTCCCTAAGTAGAGCTAAGATGTATTTCATTTTAAAATCTAATGTTATCTTGACGGTCCAGCTCCCACTCTTGGATCAGAATAGTGCAGGCACGAGGCAGGGATTCAGCTCTGGATTCTGGACACTTTCCCACTGCTGAAAGTTGGAACATCCTGCGGTTCAGTAGATGGCTCTGTTTGGGCAGTTTGATAGGTTTGCTGCCCATCACCCTAAAATGCCCCATGTTAACAGCTACTCTTGACACCTCAGAGCGCTTTCTTGGTAATTCTGCGTGATGTAGTCTTCCCATCATTCTCTTTTATGTCTGTGCTCGGGGGAAGATAAAGCAAAAATATTCATTAAAAAAATATTCAAAAGATTTGTACAGGATGTTGAAAAGCTTTTTTACATGGTTGTAATAACAGTCAAGACTTTGGAACAAATTGCTGCGTATGGATTCTTTACTTGCTCTCTGGGAATGTTTGGCAAGTTGCCAGTCTGTCCGCTGGTGTGCTCAGTTTTCAGGCAAAGGTGAGCTAAACTACTCAGCCAGATGCCATCGCCGGAGGGATGGCAGTCCGAGTGGGATCCATTCCTGTTCATCTTGTGGGTTTGGTTTAACAAGAGTTTGGGTTGTGACAATTTAGCCATGGGACAATCCACTATAACCACACTGTAGGCAAGCTGACACTTCAAGGAACGATTGGAAACCATTGGATCATTGCTTGCAGCTACAGTTGTATTCAAACGTTTTCTTGGAAATGAAAAAATGAAACATGCTTGTTGGCACAATGTTCATGTTTTCAGGCTTATTCTGTAGGAAGATAATAGTTTGACTATGACACTTTCTGCAAAGGCCAGAGTTGTGTCATTCATGTGACAACTGCAAAACTCCCAGTTTTCTTATTTAATGGCAGCAAGGTTTTTGCTTTCTTCCTCGCCTGATGGGGAACCATGAATGATAATGTTGATTTCCAACTGGAAACTTGGGTTTCACTACCAAGTTCAGCCTAAGCTCAGTCAGCCACAGCAGCACGAAAGCCACCGGACAAATATATGACAAAAATGAAGAATTCCACTCTTAAATGCACAGCTCTGTGAGAAAGAACTGAAACCTGATCAGAATACTTTATGGAATATTTTTACATAATTGTCTGTTGGTGGACAATAATGGTTGTTCATTTCCATAGGCAAGTTCCCCAGCTTGAAAATGTTTTGAGACCCCTGTACAATACAGCTGCCATGTAAAAGTTAATCTGAAATCCTTTCCATGCAATATGTTTTACAATTGTATGCAAATGTTTAGGTACCTGGGATGTATTTTTTAAAATAACTCTCTTAAGTGAACAGAAGCTAATCCAATCTCTAGATGTTGCAATGGTAAATCTATCTTTCTTGCAACTTGGTCTGTTAGCCGTATGATTCAAGATCATGATCCTCCTTCATCCCTCTTCACCTCCTTTGACAGAAATAAATTTTCCAGCATTTCCTGTAGCCAGCTAAATGCCCCTCTAATTTTTCCTCAGAAATATTTTTGGGTTTCCTTTCATTGACTGAATGCTTGAGATCTGCCCACAGGTTTTCAATAAAATTCAAGTCTGGGGGCTGTGAAAGCTATTGTAATACTTTCCTCTCTGTTTCCTGCCAGTATTTTATGGTCTGCTGGAGCTGTGTGTTTCAAACCATTGTTTGGGAATACTTGGCTTCTGCATACAATTGCATACTCAACATGTATAGTTTGGCTTAATGCTGTTTCTATTCTTGTCAGCAACTTTTTGTGGGCACAGACATAAATGGCAGAGTATGGTCTGTAAACAGGTGCCTAGAGTGGCTATAATATATACACGTTCTTGTTAAAATGCCAGGTTTTTGAAATGTAAAAAAATAAATAAAAATCAGACCAAGATAAATCACTTCCGAAGTTTCTCCACCTTTAATGTAAGCTGCATAATTCAATTGAAATTGAAATCTTTTAGGGAGGGAAATAAAACAAACATTGCATAAATGTGAGCACCCCCTTATAAGTAGGGATGTGCCTGTGTTCAGAATTAATCACATTCAAGCTGGTGTTAAAAATAGTAGTACATACCTGCCATCAATTAAAATGACTGATCAAGCCCATCAAAGGGATCTCATTGTTGGAAGGGATCGGTTAGGAAAAGGGAACAAAAAAATCTCCAAGGCTTTGAATATACCACAGAACAGGGTAAGAGATTTATCAAGTCAAGAGACTTATTGCACAATGACATTACCAAGAATTGGATGTTCCTCCAAAATTGATTTAAAAAAACAAGAAGAAAATGGTCCAAGAGACCTATAGCAATATTAGAGCTGCAGGAATTTCTGGCAAGTACTGGTTGTATACTACATGTGACAACGTTCTCAGTACTCTTCATATGTCTGGGCTTGGGGTATGATGGCAAGATGGAAAGATGGAAATCATGTGAGAAAATGTGCTCTAGCCTGATGCAGTTGAATTTTCTGGCCATAATTCCAAAACCTGTATTTGGTGTAAAAACTACACTTGCACACCATCAAAAGTATACCATCCCCACAGTGAAGCATAATGGTGGCAGTATTATGCCTTGGGGCTGCTTTTCTTCAGCTGGAAATGGGGCTTTGGTCAAGGTAGAGGGAATTATGAATAGTTCCAAATATCAATTTTGACATGAAACCTTCAGGCCTCTGCTGAAGATGAATTGTACACTTCAAAACGACAAATGACCGAATGCATGCCTCCAAATCAAAAGAATAACTCTTACCAAAAGATCAAAATGTTGGAGTGGCTCGGTCAGAGCCCAGACCTGAATCCAATTGAAAATCTGATGTGAAGAGGGCCTGTGCACAGGGAATGCTCTTGCAATCTGACAGATTCGGAGCGCTTTTGTAAGGAGGAATGGGCAAAGATTCCCAAGGCAAGATGTGTCATGCTGAATGCTGTCAATAAAATCAAAAGGCGTTTCAATAAAGTTATTAGTTTAAGGGTGTGCACCTTTATGCAACCAAATTAATTTTTTAATTATTTTCCCCCCTAAAATATTTCAGTTTGTTTTTCAATTTAATTGTACATTGTTATATTAAAAGTGGGAAAAATATGATTTATCTTGGTCTGATTTTTTTTTTACATCTCAAAACATGGCATTTTAATAACGATGGGTAGACTTTTTATAGCCACTGAATTTGCTGTGTAAAATCACAACTATGCATGGGCTTAACTTACAGAAGATAAAAATAAGGGCATGTTTAGCAAAAACATATTTAAAAAGAACAAGCTATTATTTCCTGAAACTACAGAGAACAAAAGTTAAAATGTGTAAATAGAAAAGTAACATAAGCCTATGTTAGGGAGAGAAAAACCTTGATAATGTCAATTTCCCAGTTAAATATTTGCTGTTTCATTCAGCTGTAAATATAATCTCAAATTTCATATATTTTTGAAAGATAAGATTCATGATTTTTTTTTCTTTCGAGTCATTTTATGTATTTTCTGCATTTAATTGCCAAACTTTGGTAGCCAAAATGTGGCATGCTTATTTTTTTAAATTTATCAACCTGCCCCTTCAGTTTTTAGAAGTTAAAATATTGCGGATAAGCCTGGGCAGTGTGTGTTTATAATACAGGCAAATGTATTTTAACTCAAAACTCCCATTTTTCTCACTAATATGCTTTTTACAATACCCACATGTGCTTAGGTTTTTGGGACTGAAAGACTTAGGTTTTTGGGACTGAAGTCCTATATGTATAATTCAACTGATTTACCTTTGCAGAAACACAGCAGAGATCCCCAAATATGGATGATTGTTGTGTAACAATGCAATTTGTTTACAAAAGTTATCATTGTGTTTTTAAAAGTATCCAGCTCCAGTATTTTCATGAACTAAGAGATTGAGAAATACGGTTGGGGGATGGTGTTGCAGATTGCCAGGTATGCAGCAAAAAGACTAGAAGTAGGAGGGCAGATTGCTTGAAAAATAGAGAGGGAAGGAGCCTGATGTATCCTTTTATGCAGTAGAAAAGTGGTGGACAGATTTAATGGATATTCTGGTGGGAAAGCATTGGGCCTTCCAAAACAACATGCTAAAGTTTGGTTATCCTAGGTGTAAAGAATGGTAGTATAAAACATTTATAGCATAGCATAATAGCCTGTTGGAACTATTTTTTCTCCCAAGGAATAGGTACCATGACCCTCCAAATGCTACACTGGAAAATCAGCTATACTAGTTCATGAGAAATAGAATTCAGTAGTGGTTTTAACTGCTTCACCCTTAGTACCATCTTTTTTTAAATTGCCATATTAAAAAAATAACCAAAGTTCTTCAATTACATGGCAGAAATAAATGAACTAACAGCATTCCAATATCTCAAGACATAATTTCCCTGCCTGCTGAATTTTAATAGCATTTAGACTTTTGAGGCTGTTAAGTCTATGCTAAATAACTATGCCTTAATTAAGCATTAAAAAAATTACTGTGGTTTTAAAATACGCAAAGGGAAGATCCAAACCCTACTTGAGTTTTGAACTGAGCTTGTTTTTTCATGTTACTATCTGCCCAAATGTACAATTGATAAACCAGGAATGAGCAATAGTGGAGACACCAATAATGATAGTTCTGAGAAAAGATGCGTGCTGAAAAATCCCTTTTGAGGTTGCATTATGACAGATAATTAATTATGCATAGTTAACAGGAGACTGTTTAATTGCCACAACATGTTGGATTGATCTGGTTTATTAATTAGATTTCAATGCCTTAATTCAGGAACATTCCTTTTTTCATGTAAACAGATGCTTAAAGTTTGTTAGCCATTACAAACAGCGATGGAACCCAAACCAAGAGTAGAACTTGTGAAGTGGCTGCCTTTCTGCTTTGGCCAAATTCTCTGGATAGCTCATAACCCATGAAAAGATGGGTTATTTTAACAAAGGGGAACAGGGAAGGAAGAAATCCTGCTGTTTTAGGATATTCCTGGGCATCTACCTTTGGATAGAAGTGCAGTTATCAATTTCTGTAAGAATTCACCTTGCCCTGCCCACTATAACAAATTAGAAAGCATCTCAGTCAGTTAATTGTTATTTTGAATTATATGGGTGGAAATCAATGGATCAAGCTCAATTACAATCCCATTATGGGAACTTAGTTCTCGGAACAGTGAAAAAAACCCCAATAAGCTGCCTGTAGATCTGACGCTGCGGTGTCATTTTCAATGTTTCATCTTGATGCCACCCTTATAATAAATGCAGAGGCCTCTTCCAATATCTGGTCAACATCTACAATGAGCCATTCTGCTGTTAAGGCAGCCTGGATCCATGGTGTTGAGAAAGACTGATCAGATAGTAAATTCATCCAGAAATGAAACAGGTATTTTAAGCAATTAACAGAAATGAACCAATTTTTACTTTTTAAGACGTATGTTCCAGTGGCAAAAATGTGTGGACAACGGAACTGTTTCTTGAGGTTTAAATATCGATAACTATTTGCATCCTGAGATATAGTACAGGGAGTTTCGAATAATAGGAACATAAACCCCAAAAGGTACAGTACACACACCAACGCTTTTGAGAACAAAATCGCTTTTAATGACATTTAAGGCTAGGTTTGGGTTCTCTTTAATACTCCCAACAGTTTAAAAAAAATCATGCTTGTTATCTAATTATTAGGCTGGTTTTTCTTTAACTCAGCCAGTGATGAGGGATCTGGTTGCGGTATCTTACCAGAAGAGCTTTGAATTACAGCAAGTACAGTCACAGACATACAGAGGAACTGCTCCCTGACAGCAGGAATCAGAGCTGTGCATGCAATTACGTAGGCACAGCGGCTACAAGGGAGAGTGGAGAATGGAGCAGGAACACGGAAACAGGCTCCCATGTCTCCAAAGACCCGCTCCACCTCCAAGTAGTAACACAGATTTTGCAATAAGCACACCAGGGAAGATAGCCTTGACACAGGCAACAAGCATTAAAAAACTTGGGGAGGCTGGTGAGGTGGGTTGGGGGGAGAGAGACCATGCCAACAACAAACAGGAAAGCCTACATACAAGTCAACCTTTCTTGCCCACTGGACAATTCTTCCCAATCAGCCTGTAAGACACAAAGGTTGTGGAAAATAAAATACAAAAAGCTTCCCGTGTCTCCCTAAAGGTATACGGAGGGACTGTTTCCCTTTGATGCAGCAGGGAATGAGCAAAAGTTGGGTTCACTGAATTCAGAGTTGGAAAATCCAAGAGCCTCCAGTCTCCATCAACGGGTTCAGGTAGAGTCAATTTATACATTTACAGGTTCTCCCAACACCACAAAAAGGAAAGGAGAAAAAAAGGCAAACATCTAAAAACTGGCACCCTCTCTTTCCCTCCACCCTTTCTCAGGTGCTCTTGAGGATACTGTCCAGGGCCTGAAGAGAATGTCCACCACGCTGACCATCTACTCTGCAAGAACGACAACTCGGTTGTTCTAGCACAGGGGAGACAATATTAGCCAAAAATAAAGAGAGGCATAATTACCTTCCCTGTTTACACAGAGATAAATCAATGGGCAGAGACATGTGGAACTAGTTATAGGTATAATTATTTTTATGCCTTTCCTACCCACTTCTTGAAAACGAGAGCATATTTTCCCCTAAACTCCCCCCACCCCCCCTCAGTGGAATGACAGGCACGTGAATCTTCTTGGCAGTATCTTCCAAAGAGCCTTGATCTTCTGCTGACAACAGCTAGCCTTCTTTCAGATGGAGCCCTTCAAGTTGTGAATTAGAGTTTGCTCCCTGCCTTACGTGCCTTGCAGCACCAAAGTGGGAAACAAATCCACCTGCAGATGCATCCAGGGTTTGCCCTTGGTGAGCTGAGCTCAAGCTGATTGAAGAAAACAAGATGGGTCTTTCCCTGCATAAGCCTCCTTTCAGACACTGTCAATCAATCCCTTGGAACAATGACAGAGATGGCAAAACCAGTGTCAAGACCACCAAATAATAACTTACTGCAATTCCTTATGTGGCTTTGTAC
>JANHFK010003441.1:17804-38087 GCA_036250565.1 Sibynophis collaris | reverse complement strand
GGTTCTCCGAACCAGCCACAGCTTCTCCTACCTACTCGATAGAGCCGGTGCGAACCGGGAGGATTTCACCCCTGGTTTGTGTGTGTATATTTGTGTGTGTTCTGGAATAACTGTAACGCCTCAAGCAATTTCATCCAAACTTGGTACACATATGACTTACTCTCTGAAAAAAAAAAATCTGTGGGGGTAAGATACCTTAACACCCCTCGGTGTGTGTTTGTGTGTGTCCCCAGCATAACTCTGGAACGGCTCAACCAATCATAACCAAATTTCATTCACAGATGACTTATTCTCTGGAAAAACATTCTGTGTGGGTAACACCTCTCCGATTGTGTGTGTGTGTGTGTGTGTGTGTGTGTTGGTTTTTGTGTTCCACAGCTCACAGGAGGCTGCAAGGAGGCCTACTAGGCCCAAAAGGGGCCCAGAGGGGGTCATGTACACATGCATGGGAGGCGAGGTGGGATTAAGATGCAAAAATACCCGGGCAGGGCCGGATCATCAGCTAGTGCTATATAAAGGGACCTGGTATAAAGGTAAAGCTAGAAAAAATTAGTACAGGTAGTCCTCAAGTTAGGACCACAATTGAATCCAAAAATTATATTGCTAAATGAAACATTTGTTAAGTGAGTTTTGCCCCATTTTATGACTTTTCTTGCCACAGTTGTTTAGTGAATCACTGCAGTTGCCTAAGTTAGTAACATGGTTGTTAAGTGAATCAGGCTTCCCCATTGACTTTGCTTGTCAGAAGGTAGCAAAAGCGGATGACATGACTCCAGGACACAGCAACCGTCATAAATATGAACCAGTTGCCAAGCATCTGAATTTTGATCATGTCAGAAGTGTGAAAAGAAGTCACTTTTTTCAGTGCCATTGTAACTTTGAAAGGTCACTAAATAAACAGTTGTAAGTTGAGGACTACCTGTAGTTTTCAATTTAAAGCATAATATAGAGTAGCTACAGAAACTATATCCAGAGGTATTAATGTCAAACACTCTTAGGAAAGCCTGAAAGTATCAGCCAGGTGTTTTCTGTTTTCCCTTTTTACTCTCCTGATATACACTTACACCCAGTAGGACTTCAGAATATTATTTTATACCTGAATAAGCATTTAAGAACTGTTACATGTGTCAATGGAGAGCTTACAATTCGCTCAAATTACAGATCCAAAGAGTTGCAGAACCAGTGTGTGTACTTTTTAAAATAGCCTTGCTCCCACACAGTCATATTTTTCACCTGAATTGCAGTTGTAGGTGTAAAGGTGGGCTGTCCATTTATGCTTCAACCTGTCCTCCCCAATACCGGCTCTGAGAATTGAAGAACTTCAAGAATAGAAGACTGACTCTAAAAATGGCCTGGGTATAAATCATATTGTCTAAGGCTTTGTTTAAAAATAACACGTATATTGTTCTGTTTATCTTTTTCTTTGTTGTCATAATTCCCAGTTTCCAAATCATAGTTAGAATGGGAATGTTACATTTCCCAATTGACATTTTCATGACTAAGAAAATCCTGCCAGAACAAGTTAATGTAATCTGGCCAGAGAAGTCTTTGAATTAGGAGGATTAGCAATTTTAATAATAATAGTAGTAACGACAACAATACATTTTCCTCAAAACCGAACATATGAATGCTGCCTGTATCCCAGTGGTGGGATTCACCGGTTGTAACAACTGGTTCGCTTTGTGTGCCCTCCAGAGACCCGTTTTTCGCCTTTCCCATGCTCCAGAAGCTTTCCTGGAGCCTCCAGGAGAGCGAAAACGCCTCCCCCAGGCACCAGAGGCCCTCCGGAGGCTAGAAACAGGCCTGTTTCCGGACTTCCAGTAGGCCCATTTTTCGCCCTCCCAGAGCCTCTGCGCTTACCTGGCATCAAAACAGGTCGCATAGAGACTCCTGGGAGGGTGGGGTCAACCAGTCCTTCAAACAACCAATTCAGCAAACCAGATTAAAATTAACATCCAGTTCACCTGAACTGGTGTGAACCGGTAGAATCCCAACCCTGCTGTAGTCACAGCAATGTTTTTATGAAAAGGTCCCATTTGAACAGAGTATAGGAAACTAGTTTGCTTTTCTACAAGATCAAGATTCTCTTAGATAACAAAGGAAATAAATTAAAGAAAGGGACATAGTTCATTTTGAAAAGAGGACCACTGTTTCCCAATTACTCCCATTACATCCATAGTTTATTACAGAAGGAACAGAAATGAGTGAGAATGATTAGATTCAGAAGCAAGCAATCCATCTGTTAACACAATTCAACCCTATAATCAACCCACGATGCTCAAAATGAACTTGGGAAGTACCAATCCAAACCAGTCATATATCTGTTCTTATCTATTCTTCCAAATTATGAACTAACACTCCAAACAACAGCGTGGCAGAGGCACCTGAGCAATCATTTTAACAAACTTAATTTGCTCAATAAGCTACTTTGGAAAGTTGTTTTTCTCTGACAGATCCACTACAGGTCCTTATTTTATTCCCTACAGATCTAATAAATACTTATGCTTGTGACAGATCTCATTCCTATCCAAATCTTCCTGTAAACACAGAGAATGCTGAGGAGGGCAGCTTAGCTTTCTGGAACCACTTTCTACTTTCTGGAACCAGACATATGAAACAGATTTGCTCTGATCCTGAGATCACCAAACCCTTGCTACCAAGTGGGATTCTATAATTTTCTCCTGTGGTTCCCTTCTTGGAGGAGTTAAATCTGTCTTCCGCTACCTGGAAAAGACTGCAGAGAGAAGAATCCCAGAAAGATGGATAGAGCTGCAGATGAGTTGGTAACCAAGCAATTTATGGTTGGGGGAGAAGAAGAGATGTTAAATTTCCTGTAACTAAGGCAATTCTCACTGCAGAGGATAAGAAAAAGCGTCTCTCTAGGACTGACTGAGACGAAAAACTGGCGTGAGAGAGGAAGGGGCAGGGGCGTGGCCTCGTAATTTACATCTCAGTCTCTGGGCAGATTGGCTGTGGATACTACCCATATGTCTGACCTACTCTGCACTACCACCGGAGAATAAGGCAATTCTCACTGCAGCTGGCTTTTAACAGTTTACTGCAACAAAGTAAAGTGAACTTTTAAAGAGGTAATCAGAGCGAGCTATTTTCCCATCATTAGGCATGTTTCACACACATAATAAACTGGTTATTTGGACCACAGCATAACCACATTCCATGGTACAATTAGAATTTCATTCACATACCAAGTATTTTCCACCCACTTGGGCCGCCATGAGATCCCTTTGAAACACAAGGTGAACCACGAAAAAAGCCAGACTATTACAATTGAGAAACAAAAAGTACTTGATTAAGTGTACCACCTTTTGCTTTGGGTCTTATAAATACCAGCACACAATCTTGGATGCACACTCATGTCATGACACAGCCAAAATTAAACAGCTTTTAGTAGTGCTGAAAATAAAAATCCCTGTGGAGCCCCCACTCCTTTTTGGCCAGGTCACAGAGCAGCCACGGACACCTCTGATCTGCAGGCACGCCTCAAAATAAAGATACAAACAAGCCACTTAAACTTTCTCTGACCACATTGACACTTGGGCTGCAATTGATTAAATGCGCCTCTTCAGCACCAAACATGAAACAGAATCACCTCAAGATAAGGGAAATAGCTGCACCCTGATGTTAGCCCCTCACAAAAATCCAAATCCAGGCAAAGATCAACACAGGGCCAGAAGCGATTTTCCTCCTCGGATTTCACCCACCTCCAGGTAGGAATACCCTTATTTATGCATCTAACGTGTTTCACATCAACGTCTATTACTTCATGTTTAAAGTCCATTGTTACTATAAGTACTACCAGTCTCATGTATAAATTTGGTAGCCTATCGTCAACTGTTATTCTCCATGTTAAACTATTGAATAAATCTTCCTTTTCAAGCAATTGCCTTGCATGTTTATTAGTGACTCCACTTGAATTCTAACCCAGAATTTTTTCTTCTAACAGTTGGCAACCACTAAGATTCCTGATCAGCAAGAGACTAACTTGGCCGATGTGAAACTTCATCCAACCAGCATCAGACCATATTGTCTGGAGGCTGCTGCCCTGAGGTCTGCCATGGCACATAATGGAGTTTTTGATTGGAGTCAGGCTGCTTGAATTGGATGACCCAATTGGTGACTACTTCGCAAATTCGTGTTTGTGTGCCCAGTGAGTATGTGTTGCTGCCCAGAATCTACATCCCACGTCATCCTCAGCCGTACCCCTACTCCTGTGAGTTCGTGTTGAGCCATGATTGGGAGACATTGGAAAACAAGATAGATTGACAGGGTTCTGTAGGTCCCAGCAGGCTGTGAAAGGCTGAATAAGTGGGCTTATGTCTGGGCAATTGCTGGCCTAGTTCCTGTAAAGTCAAAATAGAAAAGGGAGTGCCCATACTCTGTTTAGGGAGTCCTCCCAGAGTTTGAGGCACTTGAAAACTGACTGGTGTATAGGATGCCTGTACTCTTCCAAAAAGTGTCCTCCCAGGTGCATGGCACCTGAAAACTGACCATTGGGTAAAAAATGTATGTCAGCCCTTCTTCATCTGTCTTACTTTCAGGCACCATGTCCTACATTTTCACTCATGCAAAGGATTGAATGAAACCACGAAACACCGAGCACCAAACAATGCTAACTTGCCCATTGGAAACAGGGAGAATTTAGCAATAGGATAACTGCATTATTTCAGCCGTTTGGAGACAGTTGCATAAGCATCTTAATGCTAATAAGACTTTCTTTGGATCTGAGAATTAACTGAAAATCAAGTTTTGGTCACACAATTACTTTCAATTTTAAAAAAGGCGATGAAGTGGCATTTCTTTCCTTGTGAAAGCAAATAGCTTCAAAAGAGAATACAAGAAAAGAAGGCTGAAGAGTCTTCAGGCGGATTTAATTCGCAAGAATGGAGAAGAATTCATATGCCCTGAAAATTCTCTCTTTGTGTTGGGTTCCTATGCCTCCAGAGATAGAGAGATTCAATTCCTGGAGCTAATCTGATTTCACTCACAATAACTTAATCCCTTAAAATGAGATAATAACAACATAGAAAAGGAACTACTATCTTTGTTCAATATGAAAGCCATTGGTATCACTTGAGCATGGCCACTGTTTGGCTTCTGGTGCTTCAGAGCAGCTTCTCAGCAGTCGGTCAACCACTTCATAGCAGGGCCTCCCAAGAAGAGTGGCAGCTTGTCACCACCCCAGAGTGACTAAATAACCTCCCACACAGTTCAGCCCCTCCTCCCAATTATCCTGAAGATACAACACAAACATTAGGAGAAGGGGGGGGGGCTAGCATAGCAACAGCAGGTCAGCTGCATTTCTAAGATACCGTCCAGGAAGCATGTGACCAAGCCAGTTAAAAAGGAGACATTACCACTCCATAGAACCGTGATGGCAAACCCATGGCACATGTGCCAGAGGTGGCACGCAGCACCCTCTCTGATGGCATGCAAGCTGTCACCCCAGTTCAGCTCTGCTGTGCATGCACGTGTGCCTCCTGCTGTCCAGCTAGTCTTTGGGTCTCTGCCGCACATACGCAGGGGGCATGCGGGGGGTTCGTACGTGCATGCACAGGGGTGCAGGGCTTGCACGCATTGCATTTGGGTGATTTGGGCGTGCATTTTCGTGCACACGCATGCTTTGAGCACTCAGTTCAGAAAAGGTTACTCATCACTGCCATAGACTGTCTCACTTTAATTTCTAGAGCTGGACTTCCATCATAATGCTCCTGACAGCAGCCTGACTACTACATCATCCATCCACTGCAAATGCCACTGCTAGGTTTAACAGTTGGCTGTTAACCTGTTAACATTTCCTTTTCAAACAACAATTGGATAAACTGCTTGGTACCACGCAATCAGTGAATAATTCCAGTAATGCCTGTTCTCATTCCATACTGAAGTATAACTATCGGTTATAAGAAACACACAACCATAATATTTTCTGAATAAGAAAATATCTTGCATTAATTAAACCATTAATTAGGGTACAGGAAAAAGAGCCCATAAAGAATTAATTCAGTTTGGTCTAGTGGTTAAGGCACCAAGACAGAAAGCAGGAAGACTTGTGAATTCTAGTCCCACTTTAGCCATGGAAGCCATGCCAGGTTACTTTGGGTCAATCACTCTATCTCAGCACCACCTACCTCAGAGGATTGTTGTCGTGGGGAAAATAGGAGGAGGAAGATGTGTTGGATATGTTCACCACCTTATTTATAAAAATACTAAAGGCAGAATATAAATAAAAAGTAGGTTTATTTCTTATAAAGGGGAACTGTTTCCCCAAATAACATCATTCAAATGCATTGGAATTACAATCTCTAGCAAGAATGAGACACTCATCTTTTAGACACTCTAGTCTAAAACATCTGCAAGAAACCAGATTGAAAAAGTTCACCTTTGTCTTGGCAAGAGGATTTTTAAAAAGCTGAAGCTCGTAAACTTTGGGATGTCCCTTAACCAATTACTCTTTTCTTCCCTCTGGCTTGGCTAAAAACTCTAGAATTAAATACAATGGAGTAAAAAGTCTATAAACAACATGAATACTCCCCATTTCAGTATGCCTTCAAAGATGCTACCTCTCTGCTTGTGGTGTATTGACAAAGACTCAGGTTAATTAACCAGGCAATCCATTAAGCAGAATCTGATATCTTGGACTTAGAAGGTGAACTTAGATTTTCACATTCTATAGATAGACAGGCACCATTATTCAGCCTTCCAGCTCCTGGATTGTATTTGTTTACATGCTGATCCATTCTTCCCATAGCCAGGAGAACATCTGTACCTCAATTTGGCTCCAGAAAGACTACTGTATAAAGCCAGCCAACACACTCAGAATGGAAATCAATCAGGGGACTTTACTCTGCTCAATTTTGTGAGTCAGCATCACACACAGATACACACAGGAACACACACACATACTCTAACTGGAGTCAGAAAAATAATTCCTGTATATTTCCAAATGTTCTAGGAAGGCATTGTGTAATTTTAGTTCAATAACCCTTGAAAAAAAATAATTCATTATACTCCAGAAAGTGTGAACTACAATGGAATAAAATTCATGAAGTTTTATGCCGTATTAAATATGTCACACTTTTAAGATGCCATGAAATCCTTTGTTGGTTCTGCTGCAACGTACTATATTTATACAGCTATACTATTTTTTATTGAAAAACAGGGTAAATAATTATGGAACATAGAAACATAAAGCAGCATAAAGTTGGAAGAGGCAATTTAAATGATGTTCAATTGCTGTTCAGTTTGGGATTTAGGCGTCCAGGTTAAGCAAGCAGGAGAGATATTTCTCTGTGGAAACTATACATACTACAGATATATAAATAAATAATATATATCTGTGTACCTCAGATTAAACACTACATCAAGTAATATGTAAGAAAAGTGTTCAAAGAAGACACGTGTACTAGTGCATTAGCTATTATACATCTTGAATGCAGATATGAACTTACCGCCTCACTCTGCTCAAATACTATGTTCTTCCTTGAAAGTCTAATATTAGATGTGTTCTGTTCTTCTCCAACAGAGCTTGCTAAGAGATGGGGTTATTTTTTTTAAAAAAATTAAAGTCCCAAATTCTAAAACATTCGTGTAAAGTAAAATAACTCTGTATCAAGTCATTTTCCCTGTCAGGTGAAGACACAAGTTTGCCCAGGGATTTAGATGTTCCACTCTATTATATTTTAATCTAAATTTTAAGACTGAACAAGTTATTTGTATTATTACTTTTGCTTTTCCATTTATCTGTTTGCTGCAGTTTTAAAATCTACTTTGTACGTGACTGAGGTTGTTTTCCCAAATAAGTAGAATGGAATGCTAATTATGAACAACTTAAAAATATTAACCACAAACAATAAAATTGGTCTTATTTGAGTTCTAAGCAGACACTCCATAACCATCTTTGGCTGAGATGCTTTCAACCAGTATTGACTTGCTATAATGGATTTATAATCAGCCTCTTTAACTCATTGTCCTCTATCATCATTGACTAAGTTATTTTCTAATATATATATTAACCTTGAAAAATGCACTTGTACACAAATTCATTTGTTACCCAGACTGTTGTAATCCCTTTTTGCATATATGCTATTTTCATAATGCCCAAGATTACAATGTCACTCAGAAGAGAAATATCACCTAAATATATGTTGCTAAACCAGAATTTGGAAGAGAGGCCTAATTTAACAACAGATCATCGTAAATTTCCATGTTGCCTCCCAGGGTTACCCCATGGTAAGATGGGCATCCAATAAATTTTATAAGCAAGCGGATAAACAAATAAATGTTAGTAGTCTTCCATTTTGTCAGTCTATTACTTTGTGGCCATTTATCTATTTTTTAAAAACATGCATGTGTTTTTTTATAAACAACAACAGGTGGAAGCATTGGGGTACCCATTGGGCTACATTGGGCCTGATTAACACATCAGAACTCCAGTCCTATGGGCTATCTAAGGAAATCAAAATAATATACTGGAAAAAACAATGGCAAGCCACTTCTGTTCAGTAACCAAGGGCAAAGATGCATTTAACCTTTTTTTTTAGTTCACATTCATTTTTATGTTCAATTCCAACATCCAGAACTTTTGAAAGAACATAACTAAGAAAGTGTTTTGAGGGTGAAGAGGCTCTGGGTTTTTCCCTTGAGTGGAGGGAGAAATAACTTGAGTGAAAAAGAATCATAGGGGAAAGAAGGAACAAAGAAAAAAAACCCATAGCATCCAGAAGAGAGAGATCATCTAGGAAAGGTCTCTACTATTTTCTATATTCCCCATTGACCTCTGTTTCTTCCTGGTCATTCTCTCTTCGTACAGAATCTTCAGAAGTAGACTTGTTGGGTGAACTGGATGGTTGCAACTCCTTACTGGCATTGTCTGTGGCATGGCTGGAGTCCATTTTGACGGATTTTGTAAATCTGCTTTCACAGAAAACTTGGTCAGTCCCCTTAGGTTGGTCATGCCTAGGGGTGAACCTGAAACCTGAGGGGTAAAGTAGATATTCTGCCATGCAAAGAATCTCAGGTTCACCCCTAGACATGACCAACTGCTAGGATGAAGCAGAACATGCTAAAAGATCTTTGAAGGTAGTGTTTCCAGGGACAGAGATCCTAGAATTTATTAATCCAACTGCATTTTACCCAAAAATCTTTCCTCCCAACACATTTACTCTAAAAAAAAAAAAGTGAGGGATGAAGTAATATGAAAATGGTTGGGGAACTGCCTATACATGTTACCTGGATTCTAAAAATCTGTCTACCACGCAGGGTGACCAAATGATGAAATATCATCTAGAAACAATAATGTGCACAATGTTCCATACACAATCCATGCAGTATATAGATATTTCAGTGGTCCATGCTCAAATTTAAACGTGAGTATTTCAGATTTTTTTTTGTAGTAAACAGAATGAAACAGGGGACTTGTATTCAGGATACATACCAAAATATAATTAAACTGGGCAGAAATGATCCAGGGAGAGGGCCCACAAAAATGGGGATCAAGTGGAAGGATTTTCTTAGTGATGGTTGCTGAGGGAATAGAAGTTGCTGGCAAGAAGGGAAGACAAAAGGATTAGAGAGATATCTACCCTGAGAGCCAGTTTTTGAGATCACTGGAGTAAGAAACAGAGGGCCAGGGCAATGTGTACAATGATGGTGAATAAAATGAGGGGAAGGAGAAATGCTGGGAAGACTGAAGAGTTTAGCTATGTCACAATGGGATATCAGCAGTGGCTGAAGAGAGGAGGAGGCGGGAGAAAGGAACGGAAGGTGTTGAGATCCCAAAGAGGTGGGCATACAGATCTTGTGGATGGGGTGATATGCACCAGCTTTACTTTACCCAACATTGCATATCACTGTGGGAGCTCTTCAGATTTTAACGTTCAGAATTTTCCTTTTCTTGAACTGCAATCAATCCAAAATGGCTTCAGGAGCATGCTCATTCATTGTAGGGTTGAAACGAAATACATTTACCATTTTATGAATATCCCTATTTAGGAACATCAAGAAATTCTGCAGAGGCAAGTAAGTAATATGAAACTAGACAGTCCAAAGACCAGACTGACTGTAGATCAGCTTTAAATATTCCCAAAGGAGATTAAGAGGGTGGTTTTGAGAATCTTCTGTAAGCAACAACTCTCCCCACCAAAAAAGATACACCCACATTTTCAAGTAACATGGGATAGCTACAGGAAAGCATTATCAAAGGTGCTTGGATAATTTAAAAATTACTGTAATTATATGTTTAGACTAACTATATAAAATCTTTTTGAAGATTTTTTTAGCAACCAGGACATACACTTTATTGACTAGATGTATCTATTTCACCATTGTGGTTTAATAAATGAAGCAAGAGATTCTCCATTAAATGTAATTAAATGTTTATTTCACTTTTCAGATCACAAAGAATGACTAAATATAATGAAATGTGTTCCCACAATAGGCACAAACAGATTAATCTATGCAAATACATAATTGGTTATTGAGACATCAAGAGTGATGCTATATGAATTTTCATTTTATATATTAGGGGTTGGATCTACTGTTTTGTAGCATGACATGCTTGTGGGTAAAAGACAAGTGTAACTTTATTCCTATGCCCTTAAAAATCTCCAGAGAACAATACCATGGAAAGTGATGGAGATGGGATGGGGAAAAGAATACAATGCCAGAGAGAAATCAGCAATTCAGGGTGAAACACTACTGTACCCAAGTCACTTGCATTCACAATGAAGTTTTTGTGTAGGTTTGGAATCAAGCTTATACTTTTACAATGACTATCTTTAAATACAATGTGGGTGCATATAACTTGTAGGAACATGCATAATAAGCAGGCTTTAAAAGGAATAAAATAACTCAGAATTAATTGTAGCTCTTGAGTCATAATGGAAAACAACATAGAAAAGAAAAAGAGACAGCACACTTATTAAAATGAACACCAACGCCATTCCAAATTTTGTTCAAAATAAACACATTAAAACCTAAGGCACAGTAAAGCCACTTCAATAAAACTTTAACATACAAAACTCCATACACCTTTGATACAATTCACTCCCACTTAATGTATAGTAATCCTACCTGCAGTATCTTTCAGTCTTCTTTACAACTTTATGGGTCAAATGGTGAACACACAAAAGAATGGTTTTATAACTTCCAAAGAATAAAAACCTCAGAAAAAGTGTCTGTCCATTAACCCTGATTTCTGAATTAAAAACTAAATACACATGGCACTCCTCACACATTCAAAAACAGAATACTATTTTTTTTTAAATGGCACACCTATAAAGAAGTTTGGCCCCAACATCTCAGTCACTACTCTGGAGTTGGAAGAACAATTCCAAAACAAGTATCTCATGTGGAGTCATAATAAGCAATTCAATTATATTCAGTGCCAAAATGTGAGGCTGGCTGGTCTCCTCCAGTAGAATTTCATGCAAATAAGCAGCAAGAAGCCTTCCCAAAGTAATTGGGTTGGCAAATACTTTTAATAGTTTAATTATTTATTTATAAACATACACAAAAGCAGTTTGCTGAAGCAGACTCCAAAATTATTAGATTACAGTCTTTTACTTCCCTCTGGAATCCACAATTCAACAAGAAAGTCCAAGATCACAGAAAATTCAGATTTGTGCTGACTGCTTCCCTCTCTTCAATCTTGGCTAATCCATGAGAAATACATAGATCCATGAGTAATCCTGAACGAGGAATTTAAATATTGCCACACTGCACTGCAATGGTTTGAAAGCATTGCAGATATGCGCCTACAGTAATTGTTAACCCTGAGGGAGGTAGACTTTAAAATGAGTTCAGACAATTCTTAAAGCCTGCCTAGGTTATATGATTACCTAAAGACCAAATTAAAACCGATGCTGCCCACATTCCACAGAGAAGTTTAAGATTACATTCAACCTTAGATGAAAGGATTCAGGTGTGTGTGTATGTACTCACCTATACCTGCATTCCAAGCAGGGAAGAGGACAAAGAGAGCCTCTAGGCAAGATTATATGTATACTATACTGAGAAATAGTGTTTCCTTGTTTGCTTACTTCTTCATCACTCAAAAACAGCAGAACTGAAACTTATATCATTATGCTCTCTGCTTACTATATTGTCAGTACATGATTTAGAACAGAATAGAGCTTTTATTCATGGATTAAAAGCCTACATTTAACTTTTCACTCATTCCAGCTATGTATTTGTTGAGTTGCCCTATGTCAAGATTAGAAATCTTGAAGCTTATAAACTTGACAATATTAACATTTTTACCAATTTGGCAGATTTCAAAAAAGATTTGAAACAGATTTCAAAAAAGCTCTGGATTGTTGGAATTTCAACTATATGTCCTAAAGCAGATATAACAGAGACAATTGAAGTAAAAAGGTTGAGAAAATTATATTTGCACTGGATTAAGCACATAAATATAGGCATTAGATAATTTGATAATTAGAAAAATGTTAATGGCGTAACTGTGATGCCATAGTAAATAACAGTAACAACAACAACAAAAATAAATTGCAGACAAGTAGAAAGTGTTAAACCAGCCTTTAACAATATTTAGATAAATTATTTTAAGTTACCAATCACCACATTTTTATCAAATTTCTCCTCCTTCCTTGCAATATGTTGCTATTTTTGATATAAATATCACAGATACTTCCTGAATTCATCACCCACCCCAGCTACTCCATAGTTTATACATGTCTCATGTATTTAAATATTTTTCTCTATTAGTCTTCGTATTTTCAGAAACTATGGAAGAAATCACTGAAATGTCAGAATTTTAAGAACCCAGTTTGATATCAAAGATTTGAGTTTAAATTTGCATGATTTAATTCTGTTTATAGAAACTAAAGCAAGAATGGGATTCGGTGAAATTTGGCTCAACATATTGAGTGAATATAAAATAGTTTATAAAATATAGCTTAGCAAGTTGCATAAATGCTTCCAATTATAGTTATTCATGAAACAATTTTTAAGCAAATAAATGTAACATGTAGCATGAATCCAGCCACAAGATTTTATGGAGGAAAGGATATATATTTGCACCTTTGACGTAAGATCTGAATATACGTTTTATTTTGAATAAACTCTGGCCAGAAGAATTTGATTTATGTCATTTTTATTTTATTTTCCCGCAAAATCTACTTGGATTAGAGTATTTAAAAAAACTGAAGGAAATGTGAAGCTCTGAAGATTTGCATTTACTTTTGAGCATTCTACAGGAAAACGATATGCTAATTATATACCAAGGAGGAAGACATTCCCATCAATCAGCTTCAGTATTTCTCAATCTCATTTTCCCCAACTATTTCCTTGTTTTATTTCATGTTCTTTTTCTTTTATCTCTTGTATTCACTGTTTGGTTCTATATAAATGAATAATTAAATAATACCAAAACAATCTGGCTTCTATCAGAAAAAAAAATCCCAGAGCCTAACATTTTGCATATTTAACATAAAAAATTATAAATGATATAAAGCACGGGTGTCAAACTCGCCATGTCACGTTGCTGTCATGTGACATATTGCAATCTTTTTTTCCTTTGCAGAGCTGGCTTGGGCGTGGCCTATGCGTGATGCATCTGGACCACGGGCCACCAGTTTGATACCCCTGATGTAAAGATTCTCATCTGTACTAGCTAATATTTTATTTTTTTAAGTAGGCATTTCTGATTGGACATTTACTATTTTAAAAACTATTTTATTGAAATCTCAATATACAAATTCTACAACCAAACAAGCAACCTAAATAAACTAGGCATCAATACCAATGTCTACTAGGAATCAATAGCGATAAATGATCTAATCCTTTCAGCCCCAAAAACAGGTTTCAGTCTAATATACAAAAGATCTTAACTACAGCACGGTACCCTTTGGATATTATAAAGCATACATAATTTATACACATAATTTACATACACTGAAAACTCTTAATACTTAAAATTTTACTTAACACAACTGTTTACAATCTAATTAATGACTTATGTACATAATGACAAACAGAATCCAATGTCTCCCAACTTTTTAAAATTTCCTTAATATTGTAAAATTATATTTTGAGTAAATAAACAAGGTAAGGAAAGCACACCGAGCAAAGTTTCTGGAATGTTTTCCACTCTCTTAATAGCAGCTCCCACTTGGGTCATCTAACTGGGAGAGAAGAGAGACTAAAGCAGCAATATTTGGCAGTAACAGCCTTTCTGGTACAAATGAATTGGGGGATTTTGTTTTTACACACACGCCCTTTGCTGGATTTAGTCCCTTTTTTAACTTCATTTTTCTTCTGACTATCTGTATCTCCACATCAAGATTGATCCATTCTGTACTGGAATCGGAGATATCCTGCTGACATGGTCCTGAGCCTCTTGATGTAATTTTTCTCCAATGGCTTGAGAAGAAAAAAGTAGAGTTTTGAATAAGTCCAAGGAATTGTTTTCTTTCATTCACACAGGCTAATGCTAAACTAAAGGACACAATGGAATGTATTCGTCCATAATTGTACTCCTGAAATTTTCCCATTTCAACCTTGCACACTTCTGAACTAAAAATGTTTTCAATCATACCAACCTAGAGCTTTCCCTTATCGCAGAAACTCTGCAGTCGGAATCCAATTTGCTGATTGACCACATATTCATCAAAATGTTCTCTCACTACAACCTACTCATCCTGACAGGGAAAACCTACAAGGAAGCTGTAACTGCATTTTGCTAGTGCTATTACTGTACTGTACTGTACTGTGCTCCTCTTGTAAATGTAACACAGAAAACAATATTCTGCATTATGGAAGTTTATCCCTTTATGAAGCCACACTATGTTTCAATTAAGACTCACTTAAGATGAGAACAGACTAAATTGTGGTATGCTTGGCAGAAAACAGTAATATTGTGCCAATTCAAAAGGCAGGTTTCTAAATAAGCTGCAATAGGCATTTTAGTAAAACTTACTCCAGCATTTAGGAAATTAATAGTCATCTTGTGTATAACATTTCATGGGAGATCATTATCTGAAGAATGAAACAACGGAACAACCTAATTTATGCCAATTGCTATATTGGTTTTCTTGTCTCAATTAATCATTTCCTAGTACTAAGGTCCTAAGCTCTCTTTAACAACATGAGAACATGTTTCATATGGCCCACAAAATTAAAAAACAGATTAATTTTTGTATTTCAGATGAAAAAAACACCTAGTACCATATTTAGGAATTCACATAGCCAACCCTACTCAAATAAATTCTAGTTACAATATTACAGAATATTCAGGGATAATGATACTATATATATTTCTATCACCTAGATCAGGGCAGGGGAGGATTTTCTTATATAGCATATTTAACACATCCATTATCTCACTGGTTTCACACAGAGACATAGTTCCTGCTAAAGCGATATGTCACACTGGGGAAAATGGTTCTCCTACACAAGACAGTCTCTTTGCTCCATAAAATATGTAACTTGATCCTAATTGGAACCAGATTTAACCTGACCAAGCCACTGCTATGGTGGGATATCTGTCTCCAAAATGAAGTTGGTGTTGACTTTTAGTCATTAAAAGTTAACACCAACTTAATAGCATATAATCGCCCAGGTTTGATGAATCCCAAATAGGATGATCCCTTTAGTGAACAATAATAACAGAAGTATGGGCAGAGCTGCAATCCAGGTAACTTATCTCTGTTTATTTTATACCATTTTATAGAGTGAAAAAGTAAACACAAAGAAAAGTGAAGGAAGAACAGAATGAACTTTTTCTAAGGGAGAAAGAGAAAAGAGTAACAATGAAAGACTGGATGAAACTGCTAATGGCTACAAAGCTGTACTAATTTATTAGGTATACCAACAGGCTATTTTCACAACACAATAAATTACAACTAAACCAGTGGTCAGGTTCAAACAATGAACTCAAACAAAACAAAACAAAAATATTATTGCTAAGCACAATATGTGAATCCAGTTTACCAGTGCATTCATATTCTGTAACTTTTAAGCAAGATTGAGCAAAACTATGGTTGAAAAGTTGTTTTTTTTCTACCTTAGATATTTTCACATAGTTAGCAGACTCGTAAGACAGCTTTTTCCCATTCCATGACCCACTACTTTAAACAGCAAGATTTTTTTTAAAAGTTTTGAAATATCTGAAAATAACTGAAACACTACAGAGGCAAACATACATAGAAGTATGGTATGCAGATAAGAGATGCTAGTTGTCAGCTTCGGCATATACTAGACCCGTGATGGCGAACCTATGGCACGTGCGGAGCCATTTCTGCGGGCACACAAGCTGTTGCCCTAGCTCAGCTCCAGCACGCATGCACACAACAGCCACCTAATTTTTGGCTGGCCCCACCCACGCTGCCCCTCCCCATCCCTCCCAAGAGTCTCCACGCGGCCCATTTTGGATGCCAGGTAAGTACAGGGCTTGCATGGAGAATCTGGGAGGGCGTTTTCTCCCTCTGGAGGGCCTACAGGGGATAAGGGAGGCCGTTTTTGTCCTCCCCAGGCTCCAAGAAAGCCTACCGGAAATCAGGAAATGGGCCATTTCCGGCCATTTCTGGCTTCAGGGAAGTCTGGTAGGCCCAAAACGGGGCGTGGGGGGGGATAATGTGCACATGCGCAGGGCAGCGGGGGACATTGAATTATGGGTGTGGGCATGCGCACAACCCCCCCATGCTCCCCCCACTTTTGGCACGCGACCGCAAAATAGTTAACCATCCCTGTTCTAGACAATAAGTGGACATTTATGATTGCAGACTTACAATCTAGAAGAGAAGGGGAAAAAATAGTTTGACACATAATGAAAACCAGCCTAAAATACTGAAAGCTAATCTATGGTAGTAATGTAACATTTTTACAAAAAGTCTGCTTTTTTAAAAGATATTTTAGGAAACCAGGAGGAAAACAAATGTAACTGAAAGGTTTGGTCCCTTGTATTTTGCACTGTGGTTATTCTAATGTCTATGTGTATTAAAATAAACAATACTGATTCAAATACATTACGTGCAGAAAAAAATGATGAAAGTAAGAATAATTGAATAAATATTAAATGTATACAATCCATTATCTTAGAACAACTGAAATCTGTTGTAACTTATATTATTCAGATGTATTCATCAGTCAATTAAGAAACTAACTTTTTTCTAAATTAAAATGAAAAATCTCATATGATTTTTAAAAAAACTAAATATTAAAGCCTTTTTCCAGACACTGCACTGAAGGGGTCCTGTTTCAATCCTGTCTAAGGTTTCTTTAGTCTTTCTAGCGTTAAGTAACAGCAACCAGATGTGCAAAAAGCAGCAGCACATTTTTACAGAATGAAAATAAACTGTTATCACTTGCCAATCTCTACAGAGCAGACAGCTGTTAGAAATAGTTTCAGGAACCTTCGAAGAACCACCAATAATGCTACGCTTACAACATGGACTTCATCATTTAGACTTTGGTACCATCACAAGACAACTTTGTATTAGCATAAGACTGATTCCAGACCCACCCAATCTCATGCCATCAGCTTGCTTGAGGATTGAGATGGTGTTTTGAAGGCTCTGCCATGATTTATATATCAATTATGGAGGTAAGCCATTCATTCAGCCATGGATAAAGATGCAGCTGCTTTAAAGAGTTGTGGAGAGGTGTAACATTTGAACTCTGAAGCTTCTTTTCCAAATGATTTCTGAAGTGCTCAATAGCCCTAGTGCCTAAAACACAATTTGCCTCCTTTATTTGTTTGAGTAGAATTTAATTCATTAGATACAACTATAGTTCGAGGCAGTATTTGCAGTATATAATTACATTTTCAATATAATAATGCCCATACTAGCAACATAAAGATGCTTATATCTAGTGTTCACGTAATCTTAAATTACTACCATCATGAGGGCTAATGAGGATAATGCAACTCAACATCCAGTCATATCAGATGCTATAGGTGAAGCCAATCAGGATAATAAAATAAATTATGGTATTTTTTTCATTTTAAATAAGGAAATCCGGAAGGGATAATAGCTGATCAATTCCATAACTTAGGTGTACTGTCCTTATCTAGACTGATGGCACCACAGATATTGCAACTCTTGACCATTGCTGAATGTATGTGTGAAACAAAAAGAAAAAAGATAATAAATAAAAGAGAGAGAACCAGTCCCTAAACTTACCCTGTGTTCATTTGGATAACATGGGAGAGGTAATTTAGCCTAACAAAACCCTGGAATTATTTTGACTGAAACTACCCCACTGAAACACCAGCATTAATTGATTTAAGGGTTGGGCATGGCATGCAAATCTCACAACTTAATTAAGCCTGCTGAGCAAACATAAAGAGGGACTTTCCTTCTGCATAGTTTGAAGGCTTTCTCTAGTACAAACACAACTTCAGGGTTTTCTGTGTAACATATGTAACCACTGCCACATACCAAATTTACTGCAAAGACAGTACTAACTACTCCTCATGATTTAGTATATTCTAAGAGAGCTAACATCTTGAAAATGCTTTTCCACAGACAATTTGCACAACTGCTCTTATTAATAGAAACACTCTTATAGCTAGAGTAGGAAGTCAATAAAAATTTCAGAGGAAGGCAAGAACAAAATATGTAATTATTTCAAGAAAACTACATGGGCTGAGGTCACCATTTTACTTTTTTTACTTATGGCTGCTTGAGATTTCTCCTGTCTCGATCTTTACATATATCGGTAAATGTATATAGTACCCAGGCCTTATCTGTCTCTAATCTTCTTAGTCCTTTGTTCCTTATTTTACCAGCGGTACATTAAAAGTAAATGCAAAGCTTTGCTTTTCTGCTAGCTAGTATATGTGAATGATTGCCTCACTCTTGAAGTTATTTCTACATTAGATATTCTTGCTTCCATAATTTTCTTACATGGTTAGCAATGTTGTCTTTGAGTTTCCCTCTTTACAATTTAATAATAAGACTCCAAGAAGCTGCAGAGAAACCTACAATGGCCTTAAAGTTCTGGATCTGGTAGGGTGTTGTTGGAAGGATTGTTGTTGGGCAATTATCAGAAGCCACAATGAACTTATGCAGAAAATAAGTGGGACACAGATAATCCTGTGAACAAACAGAAGGGTGGTTGCCGGCAGACTGTCCTGCACTAGGAAATGTGATTTGGCATGTGTGACTGGATGACAAGATGTCTTAGCTGAAGAAGCTTCATTGGTAAGTCATGTTTCTAGGGATAAGACAAGACAGTCAGATGGAAATGGCTGGCTGGATAAACATTAATTTTCAGAAATCCAGGCCATTGATTTCTATCTGCTAATGCATTTAGCAGTTTTTAGAAACATTCTTCTTTCCTGAAGGAAAGCTACTGCTTTCAGATGTAACCTGATGCTGCCAGAAAAAGCTATCTTTGGAATCTCTCCTCCCAAGTACTCAGACGGATGATATCATAGACACGTTCACACAGAAGAGAATCTGATACCCAGAAATCTAAAACGAGATGGAACTTTTCTCTATCCATAATGTCTCTTTCCTGTCACAATCAGTTCTTCCTTTCCCTTCTTTCCTTCCTCACAATTTTCACGACTGATTTGAGTAAACAAACACCACTGCTTTCTTGCAAGTGTAAGTAAGCTCTGCAAGTTAGTTCAGCTCTTGGTGAAGTCATGGACACTTACATGTAGCTTACTTGATATAAGTGGCTATTTTCTTTCAAAAAGGTCAGAAATTTTTCCTTTTCCTTTTTAGTCTAGCCTAGACTTTCTGGTGGCTCAGTGGCTAAGACGCTGAGCTTGTCGATCAGAAGGTCAGCAGTTCAGTGGTTCAAATCCTCAGCGCCGTGTAAGGTGAACTCCTGTTACTTATCCCAGCTTCTGCCAACCTAGCAGTTCGAAAGCATGTAAAAAATGCAAGTAGAAAAATAGGGTCCACTTTGGTGGGAAGGTAACAGCGCTCAGTGCGCCTTCAGCCTTGAGTCATGCCAGCCACATGACCATGGAGACGTCTTCTGACAGCGCTGGCTCTTTGGCTTAGGAACAGAGATAAGCACCGCCCCTAGAGCCAGAAACAACTAGCACGCACTTTCTGAATGGTATACTATCTGGGCACTAATCAGGTTAACCCGTGCAGTTTTTTCAGATCAACCAAGGTTGAGAAGATGCTACCACTAAACAGAGCTTCTTGAGAATATGAATTCTCACAGAGCCAAATTTGCATATGGCTACCCATATGTATGGCACACTGCTTTTTTATTTTTTTTTTAATTAATTTGATTTATATGCCGCCCTTCTCCGAAGACTCAGGGCGGCTTACAATGCGC
>JANHFK010003440.1:88734-101292 GCA_036250565.1 Sibynophis collaris | reverse complement strand
GATTGACCAGTGCATTTCATATTAATAAAATGGAAGTTCTCTGATCATTATTTTACAAATGAATTGATCTTTTTTTTAAAAAATCATATTAGTGGTCTGCGGGATTTAAAATGACAAATTAGTGGTCCACATGATTTAAAATTATGAATTTGGTGGTCCGCAGGATTTAAAATTATGAATTTGGTGGTCCGCAGGATTTAAAATTATGAATTTGGTGGTCCCTGAGGTCCAAAAAGTTGGGGACCCCTGCTCTAGTGATCCATTTGTATTGGAAGGCCTGAGAGATCAAGAAAATTGCTGCATTTTCTTGACATTAAACCATCAGAAACATTAACGGATGACACTTCACTTCAATGGAAATACCCATTTACTTAACTATATTAAGAATCACAGACCCAAACGTACAAAAGAAAATGCAAAATATAATACAAAATGCACTGGAGCATACATAGTAAAAAAAAAAAAAAGAGTCCTGTCATCATGCTTAGTCTAAGTTGTTGTCAACAACATATGAATTCTACAGGCTACAAACTTTGTGACAGCAAGAGTTATCATGGGATCTTAATTGTGACAGCAAGAGTTATCATGGGATCTTAATCTGCCACAAGAAGCTGTATGTAGAATTTCTCTATCCAACCTGTGCATGGGCTAAAAAGAGATGTTATGTCTTGGTAAAAATTACAGTAGAATGTGACCCTGTGATTCAATATTCCATCTTTAAAACAACCAATATTTCATTTATATCTGATGAAACATGCCCTGAAATATTAGACATAGTTAATGGTATACAGAACCTAGAATACTATATAGCCATATCTTCAAGACCTTTTGGGAAGTCAAAAGGATGGGTGTTGATCTCACCTTGGGGAACATGATGTTCCAGAGGGCAGGAGAGATGACAGAAAAGGTTCTTCTGCATGCCACCAGATAAAATTCCTTGGCTGGTGGGGTCCATAGCTTGCTTCTTCTAGGGTTGGTGTGATGGGCTAATCCCACTGGGGTGAGCTGGTTTTTCAGATAGCCTGGAACCATCCCATGCCAGGCGTTAAATGTGATAATGAACACCTTGAATTGGACCCAGATGCAAACTATCAGCAGGGAAGTTCACAATGAAGCCCAGTTTATGGGCACCAAGAACTGCCTGTGCAGCTATGTTTTGCACCAACTGAAGCTTCTGGATATTCTTCAAGGGTAGCCCCAAGTAGAATCATCATCATCAAAATATATCATATTTCCACCCTTTTTCGGATTATGGCAGTGAGGTCTGCTCCTCCTAGTGGTTCTGCCAGATACTGCCCATCTGTTTGGATAGTGCTAAGCTGAAAACAGTCCAAATCAACATCAGGCTCTGGTGACAAGCCATTCTGTCAGGTTTTGTTTTTGCAGCAATCAATGGCCACATGCAAAGCCCCCTGTAGAGTGCATTGAGTGACTGAGCACAGGGACTTATTCTATTTAAGATATGCTTTATTAATAGTCCACTCTACAGAGGTGTCCACTGAAGAATAAAAGAGGAAGCAAACAATGCAAACAGTATTATATTGTTGTAACACAAACTGCATCTGTTTTATATACGTGTTGTGGTACAAAAAAAGAGCAGAGCTTGTGTTGTAAAGGTGCAACACTCGCTGATCATTTTAATGAAACATTGGATCCTGCAGGTGCTTCATCCTGTAAGAAATTTGAAAAAACTCTCTCAGGCCACTTCATATGGAAATAATAAAATGCTCACCTTGTCCTGGGCTTTTGTTAGCAATGATAAGTGAATAAACGCAATATCCATAAAACCATAATGGCATGTTGGCATCTCAGGAATATTAGGTTGGTAGCAAATTAATACTAGCACAAGCATTTGGGACCTGAATGTCATAAGAGTCTGCTTTTGCCAAAGAACCTTGCATATTCTTTGCATTATTCAGGAGCAACGGCTCTGGTTTGATCTAATGTGGCTTGAAACAGTGGGACAGCAATCACCTCCGCTTCCTTGAATGTATTGCTTGCACTTAAGACCTATTCATCTATTACACAAGGACATCGTTTCTGCTTGCTGTAGTTTAAGATACAGCAAAATGTTGTTCTGAAGGAGACCTCATAGGAAGTGTCTACATTATTCCTAGTGGTCTTTGGAGAAACATAAAGGAAATGCCATTATTATTTATTTCATCCATGTATCACCCTTATATAGATTAGATAGAGACATAAGAAAGCATCAGTTCTTCATTTGGGTAGCTAATGGGCTGAACCTCATACTCCCAGCAATATTTTCCCCCCATCCTCCCCTGATAGTAGTCCTTTGACCATCCCTCTGCAGGAAAACCAGAAAACTAGATGCTTGCACAGAAAGTATTGTCAGTTCTTTCTGGAGGACTGCTTTTTTTCATCTCATTTTGGAATTCTCCTTTGAAACTCAGTGTTCCTGATGCAAATGCTGAGCTACAACGGAACAAAGAAAAATAATAATAATAAAAGGGGTTTCTTTCTTTCTTCTTTTTCTTTCAGCCCTCTTCCAAAGCATTCACTCTTGGAGAGCCTTTTAATCAGAGCAAGGAGTAGTCGGAAGAATGATCTTTTAAATAGAGGTCACTATTTCTGCCATAACAAATTTAAAAAAGAAAGTAAAAGGTCTGTTCTTTCTTGAAGCCAAATCAGAAATGGCTATGGAAGCAGAAAGCCATGAGAATGGATGGAAAGGGGCAGTACTGCAGCGGGTCAAATGGAATCCTTCAGGTCACCAATTCCCTCCTGTTCTTGTTCCATGCAAATCAAAAAGCAAATTATTGTTCTGCTTTTTCTGTTTGATCTGGCTTCAGCCTGTTTCACATGCCTGATAGCACCAAGGTGAAGGCTCTACTATGATGCTCCATAAGTGATCAGCAGGCCATCTGGGCATCAGGACAATAGGTGATGGTTTTCTGGGTGTATTTTAGGAATCAAGCATTCACATGCATTCATACAATCCATAATTTTTAGTACATCTTTTAAAAAAGAATCTGGTTCACATCTGACTTTTATGTAATTCAGCTTTAGAGAATACTCAGACTCATACAACCAAAAGTCTGGCACATTATAGGAATTTCAAGGTTGAATCATTTGTTTTACTTTCAAGAGCAACACCATTTAATTTCCCCCCACCCCCATTAAATATCAAATATTGTATAGCAAGAGTGCCAGTCTGGTGTAATGGTTAAGGCATTGGGCTAGAAACTGAATTTCTAGTCCCTCTGTCAGCACAAAGCCAGCTGGGTGACCTTGAAAGCCTAAATCTATGAAGAAAAGGATCATTTAGAAGCCAGATAGAAACAAAAGTATAAAGTATATATTATAATCCTGTCACCACTTCAGAACTTTAAGTGTATATGATTGATTTAATGTTGGGGTTGTAGATTTATGCTAAAGTATGCTGGAATGAGCATTACATATGCCTTCCTAAGCGATTTTGTTTTGTGTTGTGAGGCAAAATTAGACCCCAGAGCAGTCCCATTATTTATTTTGCCTTTGTCTGTCCATTCTTTGAAATAGGTAATGAGAAGACGATTTGCCTTTAAAAAGAAATGTGAAGATAGGTAGCAATTTTCTGGGTTTATAATGAACTGCCTACCTGCAGATGTTAAAGAACAGAAAAAAAAACTTGCTTATCATCAGTTTCTTGAACAGCATCTTAAAGTTGAAGGGGGTTTTAAACTAAAGTGCATCAACTCCATACCATTTGAGTTTGGGAAATGTTTGTGAGATTTCATACTTCACACTCTCAGCTTTTATACTTTGGAGATCAACAGCCAGAGATTTTCTTTGGCTCACCACAAATATTACACTTTGAAAAAGAAAACACATGCATATTAATGGAACTTGGGATGTTCAAAAACCTTCTTTTTCCAACAAGGACAACATCAGGGCTCATTATTGTTGGGCAAGATCAATTCTCTCATGAGACAGAGTGAGATTATTGCCTTAGGCAATGGATGCTAGGGGACAGCAGGCTTCTGTCTTTTTTCTCTTGAATTCCCCAGATGGTCTCAGTTGGAAGAGAGCTCTGAATGCCACAGAACCTCTAAATTAGCTTGCTTACTCACTGGAAATCATAATCCCATTTTCAAAGACGTAAGGTTCAAATATAACATTAGACCGATCAGATTCAATATACTTTAGGTTTTGGGGAAGTGACAGCATCCTGTCATTCATTTGGGCAGCAGTATTGGTGGGAGATCCTATTGATAGGCTAGTGTTGAAAATCATAACTAGCAGTCCCTCCTGACTAATTTCCATAATTACATTCCATTCTTACCATCTTCCTTGCTCCAGCTATCTATCTAACTGACTGCCTTGTTTAAATCATCTAAGGCTGTCAACAGGGAGATAAAGTAATAGCTTCACTTAGCTTGCCAAGTTGCTCTAAATTATGGTGCAGAATAATCTAGACCCACATAAAGGATCCACTGCAACAGCTGTGAGAAGGAAGGAAATGTTCTGAAAATACCTTGCCCAACCTCTTGCCCAAAATCCTGTCCAATCTGTGTGAGTGAAAATGTTGGAAAACCCCATAAGGGAATGTATTTCCATCTTACTTCTTTCTGAGGTTTCCCAGCTACAATTTTCAGGCTTAAGAAATGTGTTTTTTCCCCCTAAACAAATTACTGTTTTATTACTTTTAATTGAATTTCTTTGCCTACTTGTAAACGTCCAGTTAAGATAATAAGCTTCCTCTTATTTTTCCTACCTAAAAGTAAATTGGATAGAATTGGACAAAAAGTAGATTTGGAGTAAATATCCACCTTAGTGAAAATGCAGTATTAGGTTTTGAAATCTGAAATAGACCAAATCAAAGAAGTGACATAAAAGTGATTTAGAAAGCAGGATTTACCAGAATCTTTAACAAACATCAATTTTTTTTGCAAAAATAATCTTTTAAATATTCTGACAAAATATTTATTATAAAACCCGCCCCCTCCCAAAAAAATATATGAAAGCATTGAAATTACACATTTATTAACAAAAACTGAGAAATTTGTTAGGGTCCAGTCCAATTCCCTTCAGAATCTGATGCTCTTGTGCTGAAGTAAAACTTATTATTCTGGTTCTGTTGTTTGGTTGACTGTATGATTTGTTATTTCCCACACAGAGAAAAAAATAACAGGTTCATGTTATCATGATTACTATAAGACAGGTCATTTTATATAGTATTTTTTTTATTATTGATGCTTTGTAAAACACCACTTTACATCCACGGTTCTCCAACTGTGCATCACAGCATCACAGAGCACCACAACATATTCATAGAGGCTCCACAGGATACTTTTCTACTAAATAAATGGAACTGTGTTGCAACACCCTCTTTGGGAATGCTAGTTTGGGAAACTCTTTTAGACTCTTATGCCAAGAGCTAAGCCACAGTAGTGTTGAAAATATAGTTTGCATGATCCAATCTGGATTGGTCACCAGAGATTTTGTCTTCTGAGCTTTGGACTCATGCTGGAGTCCATCCTCAGGGAACTTCTCTGTTTGCTCTGGGCTACTCTGCGTGTGGTAGACAATTCAGAGCACATAGAGGAGTTCCCTGAGGATGAGCTCCAGAATAACTCTGAAAGCTTGGACAACAAAACCTCTGGTTCGGGTGACTGACCCAGATTTGCTCCTGCAGCATTATCCTAGGATATGTATATTCATCTTCTTTTGTAAAATATAGTTTGTTGAAGGAAAAGTGCAAAGAGTAGTATTTTCATCTGCTCATATTTAATGGCAACCAACAGTATATGTTGGAATGGCACTGTCACTGATTATGAACCAGTGTTTGGGCAACAATTTCCTGCCCCAAACATAAACCATAGTCTTGAGGCAAACCAGAAATTTTATGTAATGTAGGGGCCAAAGAAAATATATGCACATTCTTCTGGACAAAATACCATGTTCATTGTCAATTTGAATTGAAATTAGGATATAGTAAGGAGCAATGTGTTCTGTAGACACATGCTCTATTAAGTCTGTCCTAAAAAGTACTTGGAATATTCTGTTGCTTCATAAAGCAGAGGTACACGCATTACTGGATACAGTATGGTACAATGAAATACCATTGCTATATTACCTTCACTGGCTTCCATAGGCTTCTAGATCCTATTGAAGGTGCTGGTTGTCATTTATAAAGCCCTACATGGTATAGGGACCAGTTACCTGTCGGATTCCTTGCCCCTGAAGATTTCTGCCTTTCCCATTAGATCTAGCAGAGTGGGTGTACTCTAGGTCCCCTTGATGAAACAATGTCATCTGGAAATTCCTAGGATGTACGTTTTCTACTTGATTGGTGTCTTATGGAACAACCTTTCATGGAGGTTCAGATGCCTCTGACCCTGTTGGTCTTCCATAAGCCTAAATAGCATTTAGGCTTATGTTCTACCCCATAGGGCTTTACAGTACTCTATAAGTGGTTTACAATGTAGAAGTATTATTTGCATATTGCCTCCAACAATCTGGGTCCTCATTTTACTGACCTTGGAAGGATGGAGGCTGAGTCAAACTTGAGCCCTGTCAGGATTGAACACCAGGCTGTGGGCAGATTTTTATCTGCAATACATCACTTTAACCACTTCACCACCAGGGCTGAAGGTCATGAAAATTATGAAGACCTAGCTTTTCTCCCAAAGAGTAAAACCCATAAGTTAATGGTGCTTTTATGTTGTAATTAGATTTTTACAGTGTCTGATCTGTGTGTTTATATTATGCTCCTGATATCATATTTCTATTATTTTCTTATTAAGTGATTTTAAGTAAAGGGAGAGAAGGAGGAAGAAAAATATACACACAAATAGACACAAAAGGAAAAGAGAAAAAAAGAAAAAAATAAGCACAAAATGAGTAAACAGAGAACTTGCAAGGATCATAAAATTTATGATCATAAATGTTCAGTATTTATTTAATTTTAAGTAACTGAATATATTAGATTGCTTTAAAAACTGAAAACATATTTAAAATCCAAGTAGTATATGAATATCAATAGTTAATATAGTATAAATTCACAACTTGTGATTAAGAAATAAAGTAATTTATTTCCAAGCAGTTAAAGACTTTATGTTAAGAGAAATCCAAATTTTGGATGTGGTACAAGTCCATATATATAGAAAAATCCGAAAAATGTTTCCAAGTTGAATTAAATTGTTTGTCAGCTTTATTTTTGAAATAATTAAGTTATTTTGGACATCTAGGCATGATCCCAAAGCTTAATTACCCATTCTTTTGCAGAATAAACTATGTACATTTACCAGTTGCAAATGTATAATATTTTTTACAGCAATTACTAATTCATATAACTTTGTGGAATTGTAAAGCTTTAGTAATAATGAATAAAAATGTTTTAGTAATATTTAATAAAATGTTTAAATATATATTATTATATATTTAATAAACATATTTATATTTAATAGAAATGTTTATACTATGTTGTCATGCTATCTTTAAAAAATAACCAAGTCAGTAGGAAAGTATTGATTAAAGAATGAAAGAATATGCAACCATGTTCATGCTTTTCTGTGTTCAAAACAGTCCACATATATTATCAAGAACTTCTATGGAATCTCTGTATCATAGGTCACTATTATTGCCTCCAATTTGCAGATTTGGGAGAAGGAGAGTTGAAAGATAATCATTTGCCTAGGGCTACCAGATTCATTCATGGTGAATGTGATCATTCTTCCCCTCCTTCTCCTCTTATTCCATCAGGATTTTCTGGTTCAGAAGTCAGCCTCTGGCCACAATAGTGTACTAACTTTCCGGGAGCTACTCCATGATGATAGAGTCCATCTCCATTTTTATATGGGTCTTCAGCAATTAATGAGAAGCTGCCAAGAATAAGAAAAATGCAACATCTTTTATCTCAGTTATCTCAAATAAGTGTTTAGTAAAAAAAAGCAAACAAACCCAAAGTTTTATTATTTATGAATGATGATAGCATGATATAGAAGAATAATTGTAAGTCAGGATGGAAATGAGGGGTCCTTGTACTCTCTGAGCTTGGTTGTTTTCCTACAGATGTTTCATTACCCAAACTAGGTAACATCATCAATGCTAGTCACTAGCACTGATGCTATTACCTAGTTTGAGTAATGATGGAGTAGGATGGCTAATCTGGACCACATTTCTTCTTCTCTCTATAGTATCGATTTGAGATCTATAGCATTCTATCAGAATCTATACATAATGAGTTATTTATACTATCCCTTAATTTCCTTCCATTTTTTTAAAAAGATTGTTGAATAGCTATGTCTGTATAGGAGTCTTTAGTAATTTTTCAGAGACCCAAGAAAACAAACAACATATGACAGAATAAATCATTATAAAATTATCATATGAGTTACAAATGACCAGGCTTAGGTTTTCATATTTTGGATATATCATGCAAAAGCAAAGCTGTTGTATGAAGTCTACAGTGGTCTAGAAGACAGTATGAAGGATGACCAGCAGGAAATTGAATTAATGCAGTAATTGTGGCAATTGGTATACCATTGAAAAACTTTAAGGGCCAAGTTAGGGGCAGATCAACTTGGAGATTATCTGTGTGGTTTCTAAAAGTTAATCCTTATTTAATGGCTCATAATTAATAAAGGGATTCCCCCAAATACACCCTAAACTAATTTGATTATATTAAATATTTTAAGTCAAGAGCAGACTTTCCCTTAATCCCCAAAAAGTCTTTAATTCACGCAAAATGTTATTCTTCAAAATAGGACTAAAACTCTACAAATTTCAATGGTCATATCAATATTCAATTAATACCCTTTGCATTTATTAGATGATTCAGGCAAAAGTCTCAAATTCACTGTGGATTTTATTTATGCAATATTTCTATCACAATCAACACAATACAGATTTCTTGATACTTCTTTTCAGACATGAAGTTAAAGCTCAGGAGATGAAAATAATTACAAAACAAGAGATGATTGAATTAAATGGGGATGTACAATAATGTATTATTCATCTTGATATTAACACGTTAGCACACATTCTTCTACTACTTTGGATATTCACTCACACCTATCTGATCAGCATTAAAAAAGGTGACTTTTCTCACATCACTGAAATATATAATCTAAATAAATAACCTTCTTCGTATTTTTGTAATTTGTGACAATTGAATATGCCAGTGACTGTGTTATTCTTGTCTTCCCAAAATCTCTGCCCAAGAACATAAATTTTCAGGCAAGTGCAATATTTATTGTATTTATCAGACTTTAAGATTCAAAAATAAAATGGGTTGGAAGTTAAACGCAAAGAAAGCACAAATGATCCAAGATAACAAAAACTGTATAACCAAAACTATATAGGATACAGGAGTTGGTATCCAAAAACTTCCATAAAGTCGAAATGAAAAGGAGGAAGAGATCCAATGGTACGTTCTGTAGGAACCCTCACAATCTAAAATTAAAACAATATAAAAATTCAGGAAAGCCAACACTGTTTGGTTTGTGGTAATGTCCTTTATGCAATTGATTGTTGTAAACTAAGGAACATGTTTATGGCTTGGGTTTTACTAATGGGAATTGTTTCTTAAGAGGTGAACATGCAAGCATATTAGAACTGGACCTCAATTAGTGCTGTATTTCCTCTTCAAAAAATGCATAAGGAGCTTGATCTTGGACTGGGACATCACAAGAGTTACTCCCTGCTTACACTTCAATTCTAGTTCAGGTTGAGGGACAGGGATAGTTTAAGGAATTTGGATTTAGAGCTTCTTTTATGTAACCATTTCAGAGACTCCCTTTAGAATAATTATTTAAAACATATATTTAAAGAATCTAAGCTAAAATTAAATATGCATTGTTCTATATATATATATATGCATATTGTTAAATATGAATTTAGAACAAATAGTTATTGTTTAAGGACAAGTGGGACTAGAAACTTGGTCATTAAGCGAAGAAGTCACTAAATAAAAACTGAGATGATGATTAACAATTTACTTCAGTTTTCCATTGCTTTACAGACCCACAAAGTTTATAAATGCAAGGATTGGTTCAGTGTTGGGTTCCTACCGGTTTGGTCCAGATCTTGCAAACAGATAGTAGCGGCTGCAGGAGGCTCCACCTACCCACCCGGATGTCATCAAGATTGCTTTGCATATGCGCAGAAGCGCATGCACACATTCCCATTCCCAACCGGTAGTGAAGGTAAGTGGAACCCACCCCTGGATTGGTTGTAAAATTAGGGTGTTTTTTTCTTCATAACTACACAATCTTGCTCAAGTTGGTGTTATCTCTGCTTAACAAAGCAGTTCAGCCCCATATAAATAATTATTTATATTTATTTACCAATAAATAACTATTATTAACAATAAAGTAAAATACAATAAAAATGGCTGTCCCAACACTCATAGTGATTATCATACACATATTTTCTACCAACAGTGTCTTGCAGAAAATTCTGCAAGAAGCAAAGAACAAACAATAACATACTTTGATATATTGACACAGTGGACAATTCTTGCCCTCTTGGGAAGTCTTAAAATCAAATGGGGTTTGGGGTCTACGTTGATATATTTATGAATGTTCTATATAAAAGAATTTAATTTTAGTCTAATCATTCAGAAGGGGAGACTACCTTTTTAAAAATTCATTGGAAGTATTAGTAACAGATCTAAGCAAATTATAAATCATGCATTTGCAGACTCTCTGAGTATGATTACAGAAACAAACCAATTCAAACAAACCAAAATCAATTCAGTCCAAGCCATTTCATTTGCAATTCAAGAAGGTAAAATGTACAAGAAACTCTAGAGTTCCTACTGTATTGGTTATATGGATATAAACCACATAGATGTTTATGGGCAGAATTATGCATGAACTCCATCTGAACTCTTTCCCCAAATCTAATAAACTGCAACATTATAGATACTTGTTAATATGAATGGCCTTTTGAGATAGTTATTAAAGTCCAAATATGCAGACCTTCAATTTAGGTGCCATAAGCAGTCAAGCAAGAAAAACAAAACAACACAGTTATACTTCATTATACCCTGATTGTAGCTGCTCTTTTTTCCCCTTTAACTGAACACGAAGGTTCTCTTTTGTATTTATTTATGCAAATATATATATCCCTATTTTGTTGTGTGTGTGTGTGTGTGTTTGAAAGAGAGACTGTTTACATGCATATTCTTTAGTTATACAGAATATACACATAAACATTAGTTTGGCCTATATCATCACATTGCATTTATTATGGATAATCCTTAGTAACTGTAAATCATGACCCCTATTTTGCTTTCCAAAGCTCCATTTAACATTGTATTGTGCATGAATTTGTGCTTAATCTGACTACTATTTAAACAAAGGTAAGACACAATACTCTGGTGGATCAATCCAAAGAGCTAATTAATACTGCAATTTATTTGACACAGTGGCGAATAATATTCATTTAAGTAAATTCACAGGCACAACACGTCTCTGTGTTTTTTTCCTAGTGATGGGAAACATGCTCCCTTTGAGTCTGGGAATATTTTTGCCATTGTGATAACTTTAATACAGATTTTGATTGCAAGGGGTATAAACTGATAAACAGACAACACACACAGGTTTAATACTACCGTAATTCCTAGCCCACATGCTTCAAGTATATACATTGTTAAATTCATTAAAGATGTAAAAATAAACTCTCTACCTAGACATAATAACATATATTGTTTAATACATTAGATTACTGTTCTACAAGAATCAGATTTATTGAAGTATGGAATGAAATCTTCTGGTTTTAACAGAAATGTTTGAAAGCTTTTTCTACAGTAAACCATAATGCAAAAATATGTGTTCTTGAGAATACAGCAATAATTAGCAGAGCAGAGTAGAACAGACTGAAGCAATTATTTTGTGAGTAGAAGCATTAGGAAAAAAAAGTTCCTATTTTATTTGTGATGCTTATCAGAAGAATCTTTTAAACTGAAGAGACTATGGATCATTATCAAGAAAACAAAAGAAATAGCAAAATAATACAATAAAAATAATGAAACAGAATTCTGAAAATTCATCACACACCTCAGTTCTCTTTTAGAAAGAGGAAAATTCTATTTTTAGAAGGAAAACAAAGATTAGCTCAAATGAATCTCCAGAGAAGAAAGCTTAATCCCACATCTTCGTAATTGTCAATATAAATTCAGCTACTCTAAAGTTTAACAGAACGTTGCAATATTTTTCTCATATGTGGTCTGTAATGTACATCACAACCCATGCTGCTGGTGCTATGCCAACCTACATATGCAATTCCATATCCTAATCTTCACCAGCTAGAATTGTGACAATTTCTTTCAGCAATTGTAGCTGCCTATGCATGTTATAATCTGGTGAAGTTATAACACTTAATCATAAGAGTAGTTCTAAGGCTGTGGAAACTGGAAACAAACAAATGACAAAATTTCTAATCTTATCCAGTCCTAATTTAGCTCTACAAAAGATGTGGACACAAATACCTAATCCAGTTTAAACATATGGCTCAGGATTTGAACAACCATAATATAACAACAACAACAACAACAACAACAACAACAACAACAACAACAACAACAACAACAATAACAATAACAATAACAAT
>JANHFK010003439.1:90033-102984 GCA_036250565.1 Sibynophis collaris | reverse complement strand
CCTTCGCAGGACTCAGGGCGGTTTCCAGTCAATTTTAAAAAACATAAATACAAAACTTAAAATATCAATTAAAAATATGTTTTATACACTTATATAAAACCATTTGTAATAGTTCCTTGATTCAGATATTTTGACCAAAGTTTTCCTGAATGTCAAATAGATGTTCTCATTGTAGCCTCAGGGGAGAACGCTTAAGCGCTTCTTTCTCTTGACAATAGATTGCTTCCCAGTTGCAATATTTTGTTGAAGGAATAGCTTAGTTCTCCATCAGAAAAATGAGTTGTTCCAAGACCAGGCCACTTTGAAGCCTCTTCTCTATTCAAATTAGATAAATTAATCATCTGTCTGAATAGAGAAATCCAGGAATAGAATAGCTTCCACTTTTTGTATTTGCTTGATTCCTTGATGATCCATCCTTCTCTTTCACTTCCAAAGGCCTCCCTTCTTACTTTCTATACATTTGTAAGCACTAAGTCTAGAAATATTCATTTCCTGGAAATGAGGTTTATTCCAAATGTAGTTGGTGTTCTCCCTATACTATATTCATCTGCATAACTGTTCAAAATTATGCAAGGATATCTAGTGTAGGAGTTAGACAAAATGTTCTATAGAATTGTGTTGAGATGATATAACATGGGATGTCATTTTTGGCACTGAGTAAAATAGTTCGTATACTGCAGGAACAGTTCCTAATTTCTTCTTTCAGTTGGAACATGGAATAGGAAAATCAAGGAAAAGTTGAAATTGTCAAAATGGATATGATGCATGCTATTTTGGATGTCCTAGAAATAAGAGAATTTTTATGAACCAGAATAGGCAAATTTAATTCAGACAATTAGATGTTTTGTGGCTCAGCCCATAAAATGGACCCGCTGTGATACCTAAAAAGGACATATTTAAGTATCTGCTCAGCTACAATAAAATAAAAGACAAAATTATATCAAAATTAATGGCTATCAAGTAATCAACAGTGGAATCAAATAGATTACAAAACAGGAAACAGAAGATGGAGAAGTACAATCCAACTGGCTATGAGTTTCCAGATTTGTATTGTAGAACATACCATGAATTATTGGTTTCAAATATTCAGGTAAAACATAGAACATTAAAGAAAAAGATGTGTCAAAAATAGGCTATGGAGAATATACATTGGTCTTATAGTCTGACTGTAACAGCTTTCATGTGTCTAATTTGTACAAGAAAGAACATGAATTGCTATGAGAAGAGCCAAGAGCCATTGCACTAACTGAATAGATATTGAACAACTGGACCACCCCAAAAAAATCCCAACATTTCAAAGAGAAAAAAACAACTCAAGTGGCTTTCAGAACAATCAATTGCTATAGACAGGCAAAAAACAAAGGATGAAACAGTTGGGCAGCTAGAAGAATGTAATAGTGACTGAAAACAGACTTCCAAAATCAAGCAAGAAAGAATTAAAGGTATTTTTCTCAAGAATGTCAAAAGAGGAATAAATATAAAAATAAAAGGTAAAAAGAAGAGTACTTAAGACATAGCACTTCCCCAAAGGGGAAGTGAGGTTAGAGTGGAACAGAGTATGTTGGTTGCATCGGGGGAATGTGCCAAGTTTTTTATGTTTTGGTGTTACTGTTTTTATTGTTTCTTGTTTTTATTATGTACTGTATATGTTGCTATATTCTTGACTGGAAACTGCCCAGATAGCAAGCTATGCAAAAATTTTAAATAAATAAATAAGAAACATTACAACTACAGTGGAAATTCTTAAGGGTAATCATGAAAGAGGTCTAAATGTTGCAAAGGATATCGAGTAAAATAATTTACTGGATTAAAGGATGATGGAGACATTTATAAAGAGATTTAGGAACTGACTCTAAAAACTGACATCTCGGACAAGAAATCAGCTGTTCAGTAACAAAACACCTGATGAATTGCCCGTTGCACTTCTTAAAACATCAGGAGAAGTCAAAGGATCAAAGATAAGACCAGGTGCACTTTGAAAATATTTTGAAAAAATGTTTCATACCTTAAATAGACCCCAGCATATTTTAGTTATTAATTCATCAAAACAGCCTGTTGTTTTTCAGGCTTCTGAAATCTGAAAAGAGTTGTGGCTACTGTAAGAGATGGACTAAGTTTAATAAATTCAAAGCACAGACAGCACTACTTAAAAGTCTGTGTTTATAAATACAGAATGAAGCTGTGTGTTAGAGGTGGAGAAGACTCGCATTCCCTCCTAGGGAAGGAGAGATGTAGGAGAATGTCAAAATTATTAGAGCTACACTGATTTCTTATCCAAGGAAAGCCTTGTTTAAAGGCTGACAAGGGAGCATACAGAATGGAGTGAAAAATGCTAAATGAATAGGCACGTTTCAGAAAAGGCAGAGGGACATAACATGTAACGAAAATGGATAATGGGGATAGAATGAGTATAAGGAGGAGATTTACCTTTGCTATGTTGCTATAACTCTGCTGACCAGAAGATGTTAGAATGTGAAATACATCGCTAATGGGAATGCCAGAACATTAGCTTGTTTTGAAGGATGTGAATTGAAGAATCTCTTAGGAATTGAGCCTGAAGAAAGGGAGTGCTTCAGAATAGAGAAGGGAGTGAGTCAACATACAATTTGTCCTCTTAATTGCTTAACTCAGCTTGCTGGCTGGGGAATTCTAGGAGATGAATATCTATGGAGATTCTCAGTCATCCAGGTCATGGTTGTCCCAAAAGTGCTGTTTCAAGAGGCAACTGGACTTTCTGTTTTTTCTGTGAAGGCATTTCACTTCTCATCCAAGAAGCTTCTTCAAAGGTGAAGAAGCTGCTTGGTTGAGAAGCAAAACGTTTTCAAAGAAAAACCAGAAAGTCCAGTTGCCTCTTGAAAAAGCACTTTTGGAATGTCTAGGAGTTGAAGTTCACACATCTAAGAAACACCGGTTTAATTCATCAGTTTTGTTCCAAAGTAGTTATTATCATAAAAGATACTGTCCTGTCCCCTAGCAAGTAGAAAAATCATACAATTTACCTATTACATCATTGCTGATAATATAATATGCTACCTGCCTGTGTGGAATAAATTAAGCCAGGACTTGGCCCAAGGATCTGTTTTTAATTCCAGGATTCATTAAAGCTGGATTGCTAGAAATTCTTTTTTTCTGGTCTGGAATTGAAGACAAGCATTTCAGAACCAGGTGTTGTGAAACACCATTGTACTTCAGTGTTCAGGAGAAGATCATAGTTAAGCATGAACTTTTCGTCCTGAATTCTTTGAGACTAATTGTAGTACATTGTAAAAAAAGGAGCTGTTCTGTCATTTCCTCTCCCAAGCTTTGGAATCACACCTCTTACGGGTTTTTTTCCTTGCCTGTCTGCAATCATGGGTTTTCCAATAATGTAACCTGATCCGCCTTTTCCTACCAACCCAGGTGAGGCCTCTCTGACTGGCTCTGCAAGTCTCATGAGCAGCTTCTTCCGCTTGAATAACTGGAATAGCTGTCACCAAAGCACGTAACATTTTGTCACACAAAATTGGGATCTGTTACTGACATAGAGAGCCACAGTGATGAATTCTTATCTGCCAAATAATGGGTCATAAAGACAAAAAAAAAGTACCTTATACAATTAGTCCTTGATTTACAACCACAACCGAGCCCAACATTTCCATTGCTAAGTGAAACAATTGTTAAGTGAGTGTTGCCCCATTTTACAACCTTCCTTGGCATAGTTGTTAAGTGAATCACTGCAGTTTTTAAGTTAGCAACATGGTTGTTAAGTGAAAGTGGCTTCCCCATTGACTTTGCCTGTCAGAAGATCGCCAAAGCTAATCACATGACCCTGGAAAATTGCAACTGTCATAAATACATGCCAGTTGCCAAGCATCCAAATTCTGATCATGTGACCATTAGGATGCTGCAACAGGTCATATGAAAAACGGTCATCAATCACTTTTTTCACTACCATTGTAACTTCGAATGCTGACTACACGAAAGGTTATCAGTCAAGGATTACCTGTACTAAATCAGAAGACTTAATTCTAACAGCTAAGACTGTGATGGCGAACCTATGGCACACGTGCCACAGGTGGCACGTGAAGTCATATCTGTGGGCACTTAAATATCCATCACAATCCTTTATAATTTGAGATGTCACTTAATATTATATTTTATATTACCATCTCCTTTCGTTTTCTTCTGTTCTTCCTACTACAGAGGCTTGTATTTTCCTATGTATGCTAAGATGCAAAGATTTTAAGTACCAGCCCAGAGGAGGTGATGCATTTACACACTCTTCTGGCTGTCCTGCACACAGCAACAAGCTGCTAAGGTCAAGTCTGAAGTCAAGTTTAACTTCCCCAATCTGGACTTCAACTCTTAGAAATTCAACACTGTTCCACCTGCCAAATAGTTGCTGTTATTTTGCAAGTGCTGTGTTGGTTATGAAATTCAGCTGACGTTACTAGGAAGAGTTTCAGAAGTAAGAATAAGAATGAGAGGTGGTACTAGGCATAGACTTTCTCCAAGATTTGACTGCCCAAAAGTATTAAACTAATTAATCAAAACCCAACTTCTCTGTGGATAAGGGTGAAATTTCAGAGGAAGGAAGAATTAACCATCCTATCTTTCTTCCTTAAACTTCCATTAAAAGGTTTTCAACATATTTTTCCATTGATAAGCAAAATAAAAAAAGTTTATTCACTGCCTCCTAACAGATTAGAAAGATTAAACAATTAAAGTTTAGGGTGATTGCAGGCCTTTCTCTAGATATCCTGAATGTCTGCAAAATCCAATACATTTAAGGAAAACTGATCTCTTTATATTCTCAAGGCTAGGGGAACTTAAAACTATTTCCTTTGAGGGGGACATTTTGACAAAAAGACAAGTAGTGTATTCATTTACTTATTTAATTAGTTTGCAGTTTGTCATCTAACACTGAGATGTATGGAACTTCAGTTTCAATTTTTGTCATGAACATTATATTTAACAGCCAGTAATCCATGAACAGGTCTAAGTCTTTGCAGGCCTAACTAACCAGATAGATACCCAACTTTTTAATGTTTTTAATATGTTTATACATCAGCATATTTTTATGCTGATGTAAGTTTTGATTGAGAGCCGCCCAGAGTTGATAATAAGATGGTTGGCTATATAAGTGTTTTAAATAATTAACTATGACCGTTGCCATTGCATAAAACTATATGAAGAAATACTTCCTTTTTGCCTACAGTCTCAGTATCATAAGCAACAGTCTGTGGTGTACATTTGCACACCAAGGTAAGAAATTTAGTTTTCTATTGCTCTTTTCTTCAAAAGCTTGAGTAAAATTTACAGCACAATACTTTTCATGTCCAGTCACTGAACTCAACGGCTAGTAAGAATGCCTTAAATAAGTTTTTTTTATTACTATGCACAGTCAATTATTTTCATACTCTTAAGATAAAAATAATCAAACTGGTGTCCTCAAGGTGTTTCAGATGACGATACTCCTGAGTATTGAAGCCTGGAGTTGATAGGAGTTGTAATTTAACTCCAGAGGAAGGCACAGTTTGGGAATCATTGCTATAAGCTACAACAAACAACGGAATGGTATAGATATACAATTTGATGTCTGAATAGAACTTTTTTTTTTTTATTTCATCCAAATCTAAATAAATAACTTATTTGGGTATGTTCCTGAAATGCATACTTCTGTTCCACTTGTTTAGCAGTATAGTTAATCTGTTGACATTAAAAGTCTTTGCCATTCTATTTCTATTTCTATTGATTTAAATATGGGGCTTATTATCCATATTTCCTGTTGTGCTTGCTGTATTTCTATAAGAATGAAATTGTAATCAGTCCCTTCCCTTCCCAACTCTCAAGATAACTCTCAGGACATTCTGATGTTAACATTCAATCAAACTAACCTCCAAGCTGAGCTAAGAAGCAGAAAATGTTTGCACTTGTTGCAAATAAACTTACAGGACTGTGTGAACCATGGATTTTGACATTTTTTATTTTCATGGAAACATCCTACTCAGAGATTTTGGCCATTGTGATCATTGTTAAATAGAAATCTATGTGCTTACTATTCCATTCACAGATAAGAAAGCAGTGCCTATCTTTATGTGTTGCTACGAGAACTGAGTCACCATGGTATTAATCTTTGAACTTTGGTTGTGTGATTATTTTTCCTCTTTGGCTAAAAAGGACTGGTTGTCTCCCAAGTCAAAGAGATCTTTGGATGTTACAATAAAGGTGTATAAGTCTGCTGCACATTTGGCTTGGCCCTGAGCCAAAAGGAAGGACGTGTATTGGATAAAAAAAAAAAAATCTCCCAGGCAGGCAGAACTAGCCCTCCCGAAAAACCAGTTTGTCAGCTGCTGCTCAAAAATCAGTTTCCCTCTAAGACATGCTGTGACAACATGCCCACAACAACGTTTAACTCTGTTGATCAACAGGAACAGGTAAGACGAGCGAGGCGTGGGGGGGTCTCTGCTTTTGCTTTCAGCTTGACCAGCCAGCGGGAAGACTGGCCTGAAGGAGGAGGAAAGGGCTCCTAGGTCTTTAGCGAGAGGATTTGTAACACGGTTGTTGGAAATTGAGCCCAAGGGCAAAGTCAGGATGAAGTAGTAGTTTCTTCAGGGTTTCGAAGTACTGAGCCAGAACAATACTCTCCTCTGATTCCATTCAGCTAACCAACCAGAAGCAAAACTTGAATAGGGATGTCTAGAAAACCTGAGTGGTCGTTCGTACGATGTTGAGTTAGGAGTGAATGGTCCTAGTTTAAATCTCTACATATACAAAAGTTCGTCTCTTTGGCAATCATACTTCACAGAGTTGTTGTAAGGATATAGTTGGGAGAAGATTGTGTTTGTCATCCTAACAGAATATAACTACAATAAATACATTCATTGTACAAAGAAGGAGGCTTAAAATATCGTAACCTGCTAGATTTCACCTCCTACAGTTTATTACTGTTCTTGTTTTATCCATCTATAGGTAGCCTTTCACTTAGAACCATTTGTTTAATGACTGTTCAAAGTTACAATGCCACTGGAAAAAAGGGACTTACAATCGATTTTCATACTTATGACTGCTGCAAGATCCCAATTCAACATTCGGACACTTGGCAACTGACTCATATTTATGACGGTTGAAGTGTTCCTGGGTTATCTGATCACATTTTGCCACCTTCTGACAAGCAAAATCAATGTGGAAGCCAGATTCACTTAACAACCGTGTTACTAACTTAACAACTACAGTGATTCACTTAACAACTGTGGCCAGAAATGTTCTAAACGGGGCAAAACTCACTTAACAACTGCCTTGCTTGGCAACAGAAACTTTGGGCTCAATTGTTTCCCTTAGTTAAGAACTAAAGGTAGTCGACTTACAACAGTTCATTTAGTGACGGTTCAAAGTGACAATGGTACTGGAAAAAAGTGACGTTTGATCATTTTTCACACGTACGACCATCTCAGCATCCCCATGATCATGTGATCAAAACTCAGATGCTTAGCAACTGACTCATACTTATGACGATTGCAGTGTCCCGGGGTCATGTGATCACTTTTTGCAAACCTATGGCAAGCAAAGTCAATGGGGAAGCCAGGTTCACTTAGTAACCATGTTACTAATTTAACAACTACAGTGATTCGCTTAACAACTGAGGCAAGGAAGGCCATGTCCCACTTCGCAACAGAAATGCCAGGCTCAATTATGGTCATAAATCAAGGATTTCCTGTACCTGTAATCTCACCTCTAAATTGCTGAAGAGCTAGAATTCGAAGTTGAGGGATTGACTGTCTGAAGGCCTAATTCCCATGTTATGAACCTGTTCAGTCATTTAGATCTGTAGCCAGACATTTGTCTATGTCAGGGGTGTCAAACTTGATTTCATTGAGGGCCGAATCAGGATTGTGTTTGACCTTGGGGGCTGGGGTAGACGTGGCCTGGGTGGGCATGAGCAGCTCATTGTCACTTGTGTTGGGGGCGCCTGTGGCGGCCCGAGGGCTCTGCCAGTGAAAACAGGTTCCCGAGCTCCATTTTTGGCTGCAACAGCATCCTGCAACCCTCTGCCAGCGAAAACGGAGCTCAGGAGGGCCTCTATTTTTGCTGATAGAGGCACCACGGACTGGTCCTTTGCTGTTTCCAGGGTGGCCCCATGGGCCACATCTAAGCACCCTACAGGCCGGATCCGGCCCACAGGACTTGAATTTGATTATTAGAGGGCTTTAATCCTAGCTAAGCAGCCTCTTCCTTAAGAGGCCTTTCCAAGCCTCCCTCATTAAAAACAGACTACCGATAGTAAACATTGGAAGATCACTGTGCAAGACTAATTAAAACGTATTGATTTAAATACGTGTGCCTAAAAGGTTCGCCATCACTGCTATAGACTATATTATTTTGTTATTTTGAGTAATAAGCAATAAGTAAGAGATTTCAAACAGAGAGACCCTAATCTGGATCTCAACAGTTCATTTTTAAAATGATCAATCAATTAAATTACCGGTTAAATTTTTTAATAGGCATTGAATGATTATTTAAAAATAGAAAAATACAATTTAAAACCAAAGCAATAGTAATACAATGCAATCTAATTTAGCAAAAATCAGTAACTACCGTCAGACCAGAAATAAAAAGGAAGCTGAAATAATGTAATTTGAATAAAACAGCAAGATTTTAAAACATTTTAAAAGCTAAAGTGTTTTGCCACTTCCTTTAGGGTTTCATTTCTGCCGTGCTTCATGTCAGTGTAGAATCAAAAATGGAGGTTATGAAGTACAGTTACTCTTTCATTACCTGCTTCCAAAAACTATCAACATCTCTTATCCTTTTAGGTTTCCATTATGGGGGAGACAGGGGTAAATGATCCCAGCCTCGTTGATCAAGAACTTCGGGATATGGATGAAGATCGTTTATGGGAGATGGTGGAGGGCCACCGTTACAGAATTGTGAGGGGTGTCTCCCCCAGTCGTCTTACCCCCTATTTACGGCAGGCCAAAGTGCTGGGTCAATTGGATGAGGAAGAAATCTTGCACAGCCCCCAGTTCACAAATAGAGCCATGAGAGTCGGTAAGCACCCTGGATACTGTATTGGAACGTTTATGGCAATGTGGTGTATGGTATTGTAACATGGGCAGAGTACAGGAAAGCTTTAGGCGATGGAGAAACAGTTATAAAGACTTGTGATGTCCAGTGGGATTATACAGTATCTTGGCTCCAGCACTACTCTGTCAAAGGGCACCAAGAAGCTGATGCATGGTAGCCAAAGCTGGCCAAATTACTTTGGGTGATGGGGCAATAAATTCCCTGCCCTTCCTATTCCTCATAATATAAATATCACAAATTAAATGTTTTGCTGCTACCCGAACTCTGGTATCAGAAAGAGCCACCTCATTCTATCTAAAGTAGTACTGATTCGATCTGGGAGGAGAAATTATTTCCTTGGATAGGTATAGTAGAACTCTATGGAGTCCAATCCATTTCTATAAACTAGATTACACTACATGCAAAATTTATAATGTTATAGCTCCATCATAGGTAAATAGACAAGTGTTCCAGTTTAAGTGGCAAGCTTATTCTTTATTTACAAGTTAAGACATATAGGGTAACACTACATTTAAAAGCTAGTGCTTTTAGTGCAACCAAAGGAGATTTACAAGAAAGTTTGCTCAAATACTATTAAATTGCAGTGTTATTCCTGAAGGAAAGGGGAACTATATGGCATATGCCCTTTAGGTTTCTCTGCCTGGTTAACTTTAGGCTGTTGGACTTTTTCATTCTCACCATTTGACATTATTGATCTTCCTGATCTCTTATAGGCCACATGCTGGATCTCTTGAAATCCCGTGGGAAAAACGGGGCTCTCGCTTTTCTGGAAAGCTTGAAACTTCACAATCCTGATATTTACGTGCTCATTACTGGCTTGGAGCCTTCCATAGACCACAACAATTTTAGCGGTGAGCTTTTTCCATCCTTCTTACCTCACCCATTCTTACCTGGGTTGTTTTTCAAGGCAAAACAGATGAAAATGTAATCACTTTGTGGCGATCTGAGAGTTGATTTACCAAGCTGAGTGTGGTTTGATTGTCAATATTTTATTCCCCAGGGGAGATAATTCAGAATGACATCTCTTCCTCACCTATCAGTTATCCCTCTGTAAATGCACAATACATTCTCAGTGTGCAGTAAATAATAATTATAATAATACATAGCTGAGCCTTTGATGCCTTAGTGCTACCATTCTGCTGATGGAAGTAGAAGCTTTATGGTGTTCAGGTCTGGGTGTTGAGGGAAGTCTAAGCATTTAGACCCAAAGATGCTTTTTCAAAAGGGAACTGGATTTTGCTTTTTCCTTGAAGATGTTTTGCTTCTCATCCAAGAAGTTTCTTTAACTCTGACTTTAGAACTGACCTCAATTCTGACATCAGAACTGAAGAAGCTTCTTAGTTGGGAAGTAAAACGTCTTCAAGGAAAAAACAAAGTCCATTTGCCTCTTGGAAAAAGCACTTTTGGGACAACCATAACTTGGATGACTGGGAATCTCCGTAGACACCTAAGCTTGTTCTTCTTCTCTCTAGATCTGATTGAAAGTTCCCAGCTGACAGAATGCTTGGCCAAAGCAGTTAGTAGCCTGCAAGAGGAGCTAAGCCAGGAGAAACGCCAGAAGGTGTCCCTGCTTCAACACTGCCGCAGACTCAAGGAAAACACTGCCCGACTAGAAGCTGAGGCTGAAAGCCTGCGGGGCATTGAAACTGAGTGTAACCGGATGAAGAGGGAACTCAGTGCTCACTTCCACGAGGCCCTCAAGCTTAAAGATGAACTTTATGGGCTCTCCTTGCGCTACAGCAGTGCCCTTCAAGAGAAGGACCTGGCTATTACCCGCTGCCGGAGCTTGCAGGAAGAGGTGTGAGAGAAGAAGGGTGCATGAAGCTTTTCAGGGTTTGTGACATCATATTAGCAGGTCCTGAGTGCCATTGGTAGAGTGATTGCAGATGGTCTGACCCGCTGAACTTACCATGGCATTTTGCTGGTCAAGAGGAGGATAACTGTAGGCAAATGTTTGCTAGAGCACCAGAATGGTTGTGCTTGTAACCTGCAGTCATCTGTAGCTGTCCACTTTTGCTTGGAAGTGCAATAGAATATGAGAAATGTTAGCTCGCATGGAGCATCTATCTCAGTATCCTGTTTCCATGGATACTGCTGCTGCTGCTGAAGATGAAAGATGCAGCCTAACCAACAAATGGAAAACCTAGCAGAGATAATCTACCTTAGCCTGAATGACAGGAATGCATGTCTAGTAGACCATAATAGAATTGATTGACTTTTTAGTTATATACCAATTTCGGACGATATTGCAGAATCCCAAATTATGCAGATTTAAGATAGAAATCCTTCAAACCTGAAAAATAATACAGACTATTTTTTTAAAAAAATCAATCTGAAAATCAGGAGTGGGGAGGGCTGTTCATTACAACTGAGTCTTGGGTATTATTGACCGAGATGAGTCTGGTTTAGTTGTGAGATAGGTTCAAAAAAATAGAAGAATAATTGACTATTATGATTTCTCTAGCATTTGTCCTCCCTCCTCCCCCATTTCCTCCTGTGCTGCGATCAATCAGATCTTTATTGCAATTTAACTGTGTTTGTAGGCCATCAGTACCCTTAGGCTGTAGACAGCTTCCATTTAGCACTTAGTAACAAATTGAGGATGTGGAAAATAGGAGGAGGAAGAATTATTAGGCATGTTTGCCACTTTGAGTTACCTATAAAGTAAAAAAGCGGGATAAATACATCCTTAAAGCAAGAAGCTCAGGCTGTTGTGGAGGGAACTGCACAAATAATATAGGTATTGTAGTCCTTAATGTACAGCAGTTCTTTTAGTGACTATTCAAAGTTACGATGGCACTGAAAAAAGTCACCTGGCCACTTTTCGCATTTATGACTGTTGCAGCATCCCCATAGTCACGTGATCAACATTTGGATACTGGCAACTGGTTCATGTTTATGATGGTTGCAGGGTTCTGGGGTCATATAATCACCTTTTGCAACTTTCTGACAAGCAAAATCAATTCAGAAATCAGATTCACTTAACGACTGTGTTACTAACTTAACAACTACCGTGATTAACTTAACAACTGTGGCAAGAAAGTTGTTGGAACAAAAGTCTCTTAACAAATGTCTCACTTAGCAACAGAAATTTTGGGCCCAATTGCGATCGTACGTTGAGGATTACCTGTTAACTTTTTTTTCAGCTCCGCTAGCCTTGTTTCACAGCTTCTTTCTTTCTTTCTGTGGTACCTGTCTACGGTAGCTCTACCTGATGAAGCAAGAACTGCAGCGAGCCCAAGTGTCATCGTGCCATCAGAGGGAAAGATCCTCAAGAATTTCTGGGGATACGCAGATGCAGACAGATGAGCTCTTAAAGCTGACAGAAGAGAACGAGCAACTCAAATCACTGTTGGAGCTAGAAACCTTCAATGTGGTAAAAGACCTTGTCAGCTAGGGTCCTGTTCATCCTTTCCTAATAATCCTAGGAATAATAGGGAGGATAAGAGATCCATAACACATAGTAATTTCACCAGCTTACAATTTCAGGCTTCTTTGGGGCAAACTAGGGGAGGTAACTTGTGAAGAAAACCACACGAATTTGGAGGAGGTAGCATGTGCAAAGCTTGCTTGGCCAAGGGCAGCTTCTTGCAAAGGGAAGCCAAAGACTTTTGCACAATGGGGTGAAGGATTTTTTTCTGCATTTGTGTAAGTCTCCTACAACCGCACAATGTTCTTTTCAGGCTGCAGTTAGGTGGCAATAGCACAACTTGGGAGCCTCTTCCATATAGGTACCCCTATTCGTCTCTAGGTGTGGCGTGGGACAGTGGTTGGGATGAAAAAGCTTTTCTTTTAAAAAATAATAATAATTTTATTAGTTTTTTCAAAATAACAGGGAAAAGGGTATATGGATATTATACATATTTTTTTGCAGCTATGCCATACTCT
>JANHFK010003439.1:66189-84129 GCA_036250565.1 Sibynophis collaris | reverse complement strand
TTCTGACAAGCAAAGTCAATGGGGAAGCCAGATTCACTTAACAACCACGTTACTAACTTAACAACTGCAGTGATTCATTTAACAATTGAGCCCTCACGAAAGAAATAAGAAAGATTGTAAAATGGGACAAAATTCACTTAACAAATGTTTTGTTTAGCAACAGAAATTCTGGGCTCAATTTTGGTTGTAAGTCTAGGATTATCTATATATGCTCACAGAAGGTTTCTTTAAGGGGTAAAATGTGAGGTCTTGGAAATGACTTTGTATTCTGGTTATTTCCTGTGATCTTTTGAGGCACTATTGGTGTCCTTTTATGTCTATTAATGTGTGGCAAAGAGATGGTCTTTTATTCCAAGTCTCCAACATACCCTTTTCCATTGCGGCTACTTTCTGCAAACGAATAAGATTGGTTTAAATAGAAGTATGCCTGCAGGTCATTGCACTGCTCCCTTGACTGTTGCCTGTTCACGTCCAAGTAGAAATTAGAGGTGTGTTATTTTCTTGATTTATGTAGAACAACTGCCAAGGCACTGACTGTAACATTACTTAAAACTAGAGTTGGCCGCAAAATCTGGTAGCCACTAGATGGCAGGAAAATGTTACAAGTTTTATATTTACAGTGGCCAAAGCACTTGCTTAGTTTTCTTCCTCTGCCCCATATTTTTAAAAGCTATTCAAATATTTTTAATAGGAAGACGACATCCTGCAGAGTAGCGTGAAGCACTACTTTTAGTTTAAATATTGACTCTGGCCCTTTCAGCATTCTAAAAAAATAATAATAAAAAAAAAACAAATGCTGAAAACAGGCCCAGCAAAAAAGACAAGAATAAAACAGCAAGAGTAAACTGGAGTGATAGAGTAGGGAACAACCATCTACCACTTTGTCATAGGAAAACATATATTTAATTGATCATACTTACTCTTTTATTATAGGCAACCCTCCCTATTATAGCCATTTCATGCAAATATCCATAACATACTATAAAAATTCAAATATATACATCAATCCTAAAATATCCCCTATCACTGATTTATAATATCTGATGATGGATATTTCAAGCCCATAATGGCTTTCCTTGATCTAAATTTGTTTTAATCATAACATTGAATAGCCACAGATAAGTGTTTCTGCTCACTTAAGACTAGCATAGAAGCCAGTCTAAAGTTGGAGAGAGACATCAGTGGGAGGAGCCAGAACCTGTATGGACTTTATCCTGTCTGGTTGATTCTCTTCTTAGTGTACCCATGCGTCGCCGACTTGCACAGCGCTTTCCAAGCCGTATCACAACTATTGCCTTCCAAGCCAATGCATTGTTGGAGCAGATCAGCATTATTGGGGGCAACCAAACTGGCATCTTCATTCATCGGGTCACTCCTGGATCCATTGCTGAGGAGATGTCTTTGTCACCAGGCCAGCAGATTGTGCTGGTAAGACATTCCTACATCTTGGTTGTATGTCGTGTTCTACCTTACTGCAAAATCTCTAAAGCAGTGGCTCTCAACCTTTGGGGCACTAGGGACCAGTTCCGTGGAGAGAGGGTTTTCCGTGGACCAGAGGGAGTGTGGTTTTGTGTGCTGCCTGCATCCTGCGAATGGGGCTTTGCTTGTTTGCATGGCCTGGTTTCTGGCATGGCGCAGCCCAGTGCTGGTCCACAAACCGGGGGCTGGTGACCCCCTTCTCTAAAGGACAGTGGGCTCTACCCAATGATGCAATGCTGGCACTAGAGCAACATGACCACACCTGAGCAGGGCTTTCCCGTTTGGGAGTATCTTGCCATTAGTGCAGTTTCAATAGTTTAAATTGCGACATATTGCTACCTTGTGCTTTAAGGAATAGCCTGATCTCCCATTGGAGGGGATTTTTTTTCACCCCACATCACATCCTGTTGTCTTCCCTTATAGAGTCTATCAAAGTTAAAATAAGGGGTTCAAATCTGGGTGGATTTGATTTAAATCAAGTCTATTTAAATCACTATTTAAATCATGATTTAAATCACTAGTAAAAAGGCTTGATTTAAATCAACTCGATTTAAATCATAATTTTTAAAGAGCAATTGTCATCTCTGTCCCGCAGCGGCTTCTCCTCTGACCTGCTGTTCACTCATCGACAGTCCCAATATTGCAGAATATACAGTATAGCCTCATGCTACATTTTAATAAAATGCTTTTGGAGTAAAAAGCTCCATGTCACGCTGAATAAACGAAATTATTAATGTATCTTAAATAGAAAACTATATTTAGATAGATTTTTACTCCAAAAGCATTTTATTAAAATAAATTTGATAAAGATAAAAAAAATCTGATTTAAATAAAAAGAATTTTTATCTACCCTGGTTCAAAAGCAGAATTGCTAAGGAAAACATTACAGGTCACAGGGGTTGACAATAATGTAGGTTTGCCACTATAGTCCCCGATGATAAGCTTTTGAAGGTTTTTAATGATTTGGTTATATTTGCAATCTTCTTGTGTTTGTGCTGCTTCCCTTCAAATTACCTCCAGGATTTCCCCCAAACAATGGATAAACGTTCATTAAAAAAAAAAAAAGTGCAGTATACATCAAGAAACACAATGGAATTAGAAGAGGTTGCATGGTAATTATTTTATTTTCCGATTGAGAAAAAAGGGAAAGGATTTGTTTAAGCTGTTGACTTAATGGAATCAAAGGAGGTAGGGACAAGGCATCCAATTATGGGATAGTTTGAAAGGGCAGCTAACAAACACTGATTGTGGCAGTTCTCTATGCTCCGTTCTAAGTCAGGCAGGGACAGTGCTTGCAGTGTTTGGTTGGCTGAAAAGATGTGCAAATCACCCTAATAGCCAGGACCAATCTCAAGTGTGTTTTAACTAGATCGAGAAGAGTAAGGAAACAGAAAAGCTATTCATCTGGGGGGGGGGGGGAACAACGACTATACAGTGTGTGCATTTGTCAGTGGTGGGATTCAAATTTTTTTACTACCAGTTCTGTGGGCATGACATGGTGGGCGTGGCAGGGGAAGGATAGTGTAAAATCTCCATTCCCTCCCCGCTCCAGGGGAAGATTACTGCAAAATACCCATTTCTTAATTTAATTGTTTTTAATTTGTGTTTTAATTTTTGTATTCATGTTTTTAATTGACTGTAAACCGCCCTGAGTCCTGCGAAGAAGAAGGGCGGTATATAAATTCAATAAAATTCAAAATTCAAATTCTTCCTGATCAGCTGGGACTCGGGAGGCAGAGAATAGATGGGGGCAGGGCTAGTCAGAGGTGGTATTTACCGGTTCTCCGAACTACCCAAAATTTCCTCTACTGGTTCTCCAGAATTGGTTAGAACCTGCTGAATACCACCCCTGGTATTTGTGTAAAGGTGACATATTTCTCTCTGGATATGTTTCTCATTCTAACGCCATCTCTGTCCCTATCCCTGCTCACAATTTTATATCGGCTGACATGCCATCAGTCCCTGAGAAAGAAAACAAAATAGAAAAAGTCAAGCATTCTAAGTGCTGAAGGTACTTCCAGCAAGCCTGCAGTATCAGCGCCTAGAACGATCATGGTTGCTATAAAAATTCCATAGCAGTTCTCCAGCGATTCATTAGTAGTTTTAAGGCTGGGAAAATGTGATCTCTGTACTGGAAAGTCTTGTCAGTCTTTTCCAGTCTGGATATCTTTCAGCTGCATAGACTTTAGTTCCCTGAATTCCCCTGCCAATCTGGCCATTTCTGAGACAAAGAAAAATAATTTTGCTAGCATTCATTGAACTAGAATCACAGCGTCTGACAAGTCCATAATCTGCTCAGCCAGTCTGAGCAGTGATGGTGAAATGTTCAGGGTGGCACAACACCGGAGTACTTCAGGGTAAATTTTTGACAACTAGCTTGGAACAAATTAATTTATTTGAAAATAAAGTAAGCCAGAATAAGCCAGTTTATTATTAAACAGAAGCTTACTGTTTAACTGCTTTTGCATATTTTTTTCTACCATGTGAGTGGTTAAACAAGCCAGGGAACCACCTCCCATAGTGTGTTTAGTTTTTATATCTCAATGTACTCAATCAGAATAGAGCTGGAAAAGACCTTGGAGGTTTTCTAGTCCAGTCCCCTGCTCAAGCAAGAGATCCTATACAATTTCAGACAAGTGACTTTCCAGTCTCTTCCTAAAAACTTCCCGTGATGAAATACCCACAACTTCTGAAGGCTAGCTGTTCTACTGGTTAATATCTGAAATGTTGACTATTGCTTTTCTATTAAATCAAGGAGCACAAAGGCCACAAATCCCAGTTCAGATATCATACTAAGCAAACCATAGGCAAAAATCCATAGTTTTGCTTTGCTATTTTTGCTTACATGATGATCAAATGGGAATGATTGGGCAGAATGCAATAGCATGTGCTAGACGAAGAGAGCCAGTTTGGTGCAGGTGCTCTTCTGGAAACCAGGGAACTGAATTCTGGGCCTCCCTTAGGAGGAAAGGAAAACCTTAGGCAGGAAAGCCTCTCTCTTAGCCCAACTCACCTCACAGGGTTGTTGTTTAGGGGAAAATAGGAGGCAGAAGGGTTAGCTGTAGTAGCTTTGTACCATATAGTATCAATCTTGTTAATTCTCAAGACTCTTTTTTTCGCTATGTACTCAAAATGGACTATGATTTTATATATGTATGTATGTATGTATGTATGTATGTATGTATGTATGTATGTATGTATATATGTGTGTGTGTGTGCTTGTATGTATATATGTGGGTGTATGGGTGTGTGTTTATATTTAATAAATAATATAATCGCTCACAAATTATGAAGGATTTAGATTTATTCATACATTCAAACTGGTCTAATTTCAAGGCAGTAGTTGAACAATTATCAGAATAAAATTTTACTGAACTGTGAATCATGTCCCATAATTTTGTGTCCCATCTCATTTTAAGTCCTATAAAATGAATGAAACTCCTCTCTAAGCTATGTAGTTCAGGTACCAATTCCATTATAAACCCCTCTTCACTGTCAAGCTATTTTACTATTTTACTATTTCTGTAAAAGTATCATTAACAGTATCTTTCCTGTCTCTGAGCTGACCTAGATTGCAACTGTTAGACTTCCTCAAACAGTGTCTCTTTGATCAGCATTTCAAATTCTTTGTATGTATAGGTGGATTATGGAGTCATGGAACCAGGTTTCAAAGCTGTCCTAGAAGATGCAACTCTTGAGGAGGCTCTTTGGGTCCTGGAAAAAGTAAATGGATTTTGTTGCTTATCTGTGAAGCACAACATGGAGGGTAAGGATATTTGCTTGCTTTGGAGATGGGCTATTGTCTGTCTCTCTAAAGGTTGCTGAGCTATGACTACCATTAGACCTCATGATAAGCCATACAATTAATAGAAATTGGGCTTTGTTGACAACTCACATCATCTATCCCTGGTGTACATGATAGCTTCAAAGTGCAAAAGTCATAATTTATGATCCAAGAATGCTGGTGATCAGGTATTTCTCCCTCTTAGTGGGATCCTACAATGAAGTAAGGCAAATAGTAGATTTGTGAGTATCCCTAAGAGTTGCATACTGATAAACAAGAAAAAACTTTCCTATACTATACCACTCGAGTTAATGTAAAAGATTTAATCATAATTGAGATGTGGGAGTGGATTGTGTTCCATTGCAATTAGTATGAAGGAGGATCAACTTGGTGTTTCCATGCAGGAATTCCTTCCCAGCATTTATATTTTTTCCAAATCCTAAGAAAAATCAGTTGAGAAATCAGAAAAATGGGAAAAAGTATTACCCATGGTAAGCACTAACAATGCTAGCCAGAAGGTGCCCTCTTCCATTCTGGTTGTGGCTTTTGGAAAGTGGGGTGACTTCCTGATAGGTCTTAATAAATAAAGTTCTGAGAAACTTTTTGTTTGGGGCACCCAAGTTGGTACAACAGATGCCATTGACAGATCCAATGTATGCAGGCAGTAACCAGAGCCAATTTAAGAGGTCCTCAGCTTTGGTAACAATTGAATGGCTTTAAGAGTGCACAGTGTCTTCTGGACACATATTATGAAAAAAACCCAGAATAATGTGATTTTGGAAATTCCTGAACATTCCTGGGATTTCCAGTTTCCCATCCCTGAATCCTAAATGTGAATTGGAAATTGGACATACAGTGATTGCGCATCAAAATGTATTCCCCTGATTTTGGTATCTCACTGGACATGAATATGGAATGCAAAGGATCTGTTTGGGAAGTAATTGTGCTCTCACATATTTATCTTCAGTCCCACCTGACCTGTGCTATTGCTGTACTTTGATTCACAGTCTCCAACAAACTTCCTTTTACTAGGTTACAAGAAACTATTGACTGATCTGAACTCCAAGCTGGTGACATCTGGTGACTCTTTCTATATCCGATCCAACCTATGCCTTGAGAAACAAGATCCTGGGGAACTCTCGGTTGGATGCCATAACATTCTGCATGTCACTGACACTGTATATCAAGGCCAAACTCAGTGGAGTGCTTGCCAGGTGAATCCTTATACCATGAAAGACATGGATGTTGGTACCATTCCCAACTACTTCCAGTGAGTATGATCGTCTCAATAGGTCTGAAGGGAGTACAATCTTGTCCATCTAATGCAGAGATGCATATCTGCTTACTTTTGCCTTATACATTTCTATCCCCATTTCTTTGATATAGGGCACAACAGCAACTCATTGCCCTCATTCAAGAATTGGCCCAAAAGAACATGGTTTCCCGGAAGGTAATGAGACAACCTTTCCCTCTGCTTTAGGAAATTAAATTTGCAAGTTGATTCAGACTGCAAACTAAATTACAAAAATGCATTTCCACCAAGCTGGATCAAGATGGGCATAAGGAAGAGGAACTCCATACTGCATTACATCACTGATCTCCTTCCACACAAACAACCTAGGAAATAGATGGAAATAGCAATTTTAGAATTATCAAAAAACCCAAAAGAATTATTTGAATCATGGCACTCCAACCAAGGGGTAATCAATAGATGTAGACTTAACCCTATAAAATAAATGCAGTGAAAGACTTCACTGACACACAAAATAATTGGCATCCATAGAACTCAATACTGTACAGTACTATACTATGTCTGTACAGTAACTGACATAGTAGAAAGTTGTATACTGCACAACCTCACATCCCCCACATCTCCTGCACTGATGATATTACAGAAGTAATCCAACACTGCAGGGATTTATATTGTATCTAACAATGAATAGGTCAACCCAGAGCACCAGATACTGTATACTACACTAATATAGGACTTGTTTTCCTATTAATATGTAGGAGGCATCTGGGTGAGAATTACTTGAGTCAAAGGCTTGGCATGAAAGTTCTTTGGGGACATTGTTCTAAGGCAACTTCCCCAAGGTGGTGATCCCAAGCTTAGCTCCTATAATTGGCCAGCTAACTACTGCTGTAACTCCTGGGCTAGCTCTATACATTCTGGGTTTAATATAATGCCTTCCTTTTTGCCCGTAGAATTCCGGTTTTCAACGCAAGTTGGTCCGTATTGTGAGTACAAGTAACAGGATCATTCCACTTTGGTCCACTATGGAATGTAGTTTTTCAGATTCAAACAAGCCAAAAGGTAAATTCAACTACTGGAATGTTGTTTATTGTTGCTGAAAGTTATGATTACAACCTACAAATGTTTGATCATTTTCTAGAAAAAATACCTTTCTGTAGTAACCAGATTATTTATCATAGGCCCACTGCAGCTATTATGTTTCTGGCTTTTTATGTTCCTTACAGTAATTCTAAAGAATCTTTAATTGGGGCAATTTAATAAATGTCTTCAAATATGCTTTCTTAAAACATAGCTAGGAATAAAAAACAAACAAACAGTGGATTTATTTCTCTGATTGCTTTACTCTTTCCCTTCTAGTGAGTCCCAGGAATTGTGTCAGTCTGATGCCATACACTTTTGTCAGGCATTACAGATCTGGGCAGCCTCGTCCAGTACTTGTGGTGCCAGCACTTTTGAGGAAGATCCTGGCTGACAAGCTATGCCTTTCTAGGGAATTCGAAAAATGTCCCTCAGGTATACAAGAGTCAGGTGGTTTGGTGGAATTTTGCAGGGAAATATTGTTTAAGTCCTGGAAACCTCAGCATCTGAACTTGAGACAAAGTTAGTGGAAATGTCTAGCTCAGGGGTGTCAAACTCGATTTCATTGAAGGCCACATCGGGGTTGTGTTTGACGTAAGTGTGGGGGGGAGAACATGGCCAGGGTGAGTGTGGCCAGCTCAATGTCACTCATGTTGGGCATGCCTGTGGTGGACCAAGCACTCTGCCAGCAAAAATGGACTCCTAAGCTCCGTTTTCAACTGCAATGGCCTCATGCAACGCTCTACCAGCGAAAATGGAGCTCGGGAGGGTTTTTGCTGGTAGAGGCACTGTGGGCCAGTCCTTCGCTGTTTCCAGGGCGGCCCTGTGGGCCAGATCTAAGCACTCCATGGCCCAGATCCGGCCTGCAGGCATTGAGTTTGACACCCCTGGTCTAGCTGAACTAGAAGACGCATTGGCTCACAGTAAACTTCAAGAGTTCTTGTCTGTGGAGATTCTCAGCCATCCAGGTCATGTTTGTCTCAAATGCTATTTTTTAAAAGGCAACTGGACTAACATAGGTCAGTTGCCTTTTGAAAAAGCACCTTTGAGTTCACCAATTCCTGTTGAAATGATTGTCTTGCTCTAGAACATAGAATATTTCTTGGTACTGAAATTTCTCATTCTCTCATGTATCCCATCATTACTTCTAACAAAACTTAAAGAGATTTAGTTTGGATTCAGAACTATGCCCGCTCATTTTTTTCCTCCTTCCTGCCCCTGCAGACACTCAGAACACAGAATCCTTCCATGAAAACAAAGAGTTGAATGGCAGCTCTTGTATTCCTCGATGGGATCTGGAACAGTTAATGCAAAAGGTACTAGAGGCTGCAAGAACAGATGTTGTACTTGGGTACAGATGCAATTATATTGGGTGAAGGATTAGGATGTGTATACCTTTAGGATTAGCACTGCAAATATTGTTCAGTAGTATCCATACATTTATACATCTCACTCTATCTCTAGGATGTGCATGCCTGGATGGATCTGGGCCTGGAGAGTGTACAAGAACTTCTGGCAATGGACATTTATCCCATCATTATTCTCATCACCATCGGTGAGAAGAATGCCAAGAAAATCAAGTAAGTACTGATATTTTGATGACTTGCATTTCTCTCTGGCCGAATTGGTACCTAATTATTTTTAATTACCAAAGGTACACCTAAAATCATCTCATCTAGCACAGAGTTTTGTGTTTATCCACTGTATCTTGATCATGGCTATTCTTTCTCCTGTGACCTTTCCTTCGCACCCACACAAACATACTTTGTCAGTAAGCTCCCAAATTCTGATTCCCATACCTAAATGGCTTGAATTTCAGGAAAGCTCTTCAGCGCCTTGGAGCAACTGAGGACCAACTTTTGGAGAGTGCCCGGAAAGATGAGGCCCAGCTGGAGACAGTGTCCTGCCTTTATCGCACCATTGCTCCCGATGCCTGGGGTGACCTTGATGCTCTCAACAGCTGTGTCCGTGTGGCTGTTGCCGATGAGCAGAAGAAGATAGTGTGGGTGGAACAAGTGCTTCACCGACCTTTTTAGACCAATAGATGGGACTTAAGGCACTTGTTTCACCTGAGCCTAGGAAAAACTAAATGTGCTACTGTTTGTTCTGGGAGGAAATAGAACATATTCCAAGCCTATCAGCTGCATACTTACCGCTTAGAGCAGGGGTGTCAAACTGGCGGCCTGCAGGCTGGATGCATCAAGCGCAGGCCACGCCCACCCCAGCTCTGCAAAGGGGAAAACCGTCACAAAACGTCATGTGACGGCAATGTGACGCCGTGAGTTTGACACCCATGATTTAGTGTGTTATTTAGAGACATTTATTTTGTCATGGCCTCCATCCTTCCTCATCCAATGTCTTTCAAACTGATTTTATCTTCCCTTACCTTTGAACTCCCCTATGAATTCCTGGCAACACATCAATTATATGTTGGCTAAATGTACCACAAGCTGTTTTAGATGGGATGTATACGCAGGTTTGCTATAATGAATTTTTTAAACTCTTGGATGGAGTTGGTACTCGGATCAGAAATGCATGGAGACTGGATGGAATCATGTGGAGCACACAGTATATTGAACGTTAAGCATGAAAATAATGGATGCATTTCATTTTTTTTTAATAAAAGAATTTCTCACAGGATAGAAGACTACCATTGTATTGTTTTTAAAAAGTTATCAAACACATTAACTAGCAAACTGAGCATATTTTTAGGCAAATTAACATTCCCTGCGTTGTATTGGTGTATTAAAATCTGAAATTGGACTAAAAGAACTTTGCCCATGCTTCTGTCACACTGAAACTCCAAAAATTTAATTATATTTACCTTATTTCCTTGACATATAATTCAGAGATTTAGCTAGCAGGCTTAGATCAGGGTCAAATTCTCATTTGGCATTTAGCTGACTTGGTGACTGTCACTTAGGCTAACAGGGCTTTGTAAGAATAACATGGAGATGAGGGAAGAAGCCAGATGTAGTCTACGAGCTGCCTACCCTTGTTTTAATGAAGGAATAAAACCACTCACAAACAAAAAAGCTAGTTAAAAACATTTCATTTCTTTATTGTATAAAAGCGGGCTTTAGCCGTATTATGCATATTCTGGAGAACTAGCTTTAAATTGGAGCAACTGCTTCACAGATCTATACCATCCCAGCAGGCAAACCAAAAGCTGTTTCTAGCCATCTCAGTATTCCGTGGTAGAATAATGATGAAATGTGCAGGCTACAGAATCTGAAGATAAATATTCACTTCTACTCTTTCAACTGGTTTTAAACTTGGCCAGTTTCTATCCCTGCTCTATGTGTAACAACTGATATGGGACCAGCCCATCTATCTTTTTGTGATACCACAATTTGGGTGAGGACACTTATAGAAGTCATCAATTCATCTCTTCAACCAGGCGTCTCCAGTTATTTTAAACTGGACTACAACTTTCCATCATTTTCGCAGTGTGTGGCCATTGTCCATTCTTATAGGGAAGGATGGCAAGTGTGGTTATCCATCTCGAAGATGCTTGTGACATTCTTATGGCAGCAAATGTTTTTTTTAAAATGGCATAACTTCATTCTTGTGTGGAAGGCAAACACTTCCTTGCATTTTACTCCAATTCTTCCCTCAGGTTCAACTTCACCGTAGTACTTTAATTCTGCAAACTGCAATAATTGCATCAGCACTGGCTTGAGTTGCAGATCTTTTCCTGCTGCAGACGGCTGAGTAACTGCCACCAAAACAGGAAGGCAAAAGGAAAATCACAGCTCATTATGGAGCGGCCAACACCTGGGGACAGGCTTATCCTCCAAGACACCATCAGGAGCACATACCCAGGGGTCACCGGTCTCCCACTGCCACTTCAACAGCATCTCCTGCAGCTCTTCAAGAGCTTGTGCATAGCGGGGATCGGAAGCCACATTGTGGCTTTCGGTAGGATCGGTACTGTGGTCGTACAGTTCCCAGCGATCCCGATAATAGTAGCTACGCAAAGTCTTATTCCAATGAGTTGGTTGCCCTGCCTGAGTTCTGTTCAGCAAGTCCTGGAACGTAGGTGAAACGTAGAAATCTTGATCAATGGGAAAGGAGGTTCGGTTCTGTAGATTGTGAATGAAATGCAGGGAGCCATGCTGCACAGCTCGCATGGGATAGTGCATGGTCACCTCATGCAGGCTCTGACTGGCAAACACAGTTCTCCATTTTGGCTCCAGTGATAATGCCGGCAGCAGAGACTTCCCGGTGAGCTGCACTATCTGCTTCCCAAACAGACTGTACCTGGGATATGGCACAGAAAACCAGTCCAGAATGGTGGGAGTGATATCTGCAGAGAGAGAAGGGAAAGCTGAAGCATAACACTTATGCTTATGCATCTGAGCTGTGGTGGCGCAGTGGTTAGAATGCAGTACTGTGGGCTACTTCTGCTGACTATCTGCAATTTGGCAGTTCGAATCTCACCAGGTTCAAGGTTGACTCAGCCTTCCATCCTTCTAAGATTGGTAAAATGAGGAGCCAGATTGTTGGGGGCAATATGCTGACTCTGTGAACCGCTTAGAAACAGCTGTAAAAACACTGTGAAGTGATATATAAGTCTAAGTGCTATTGCTATCTGATGCAGAGGGAAGAGACCGAAAGGAACTTTTGGGCGCAGGTTATTACCGAGCATGGAACAATATTTCCAAGTCCTATAAAAAAACCAGCTGTTTCTTTCTAAAATTTTCTAAGTTACACCAGTTAGCTCCAGTTCTATACCTTCTCCATGCATCTACTCAATAGAATTTAGGCTCGATAAAGATGGTAAGGTAGGAACCAACAGGTCAAACATCATATATATTCAGGGGTAAATCTCTACTCAGGGGTAAATTCAACCCTACAGCAGAAGCTTCTGTGATACAATGACTAAATGAGTTGCTTTAATGCAGACAAGAAAGAAAGTCATAACAAAGCAGCCCACAGAAATTTCTCTCTCTCAACCCGAGGATTAAATCTTAAGCCACTTTTTTCTCCCTTTTTAAGTCAGGAAACTTTTGGCTGTTCCTTGCTGATTCAGGAGATTGAGAAGCGCTTGCCTAAGGTTTACACAACAGTTCTGTCTGGTCTCAGCATTATGGTTCTCTCCTTCAGCCCTTACACTATACTGGTTTTCCATTCTTCCACTTTGTTTCCCTTTTTTGCTGTTTGAATGAGGGAACAAGAAAAGGGAAATGTGACCTAGGCTGCCTTCTATCATCCACATGTGCATCCAATCACTTAGTAGGAGGGTTCCCACATTTGCCATGACTTATTTAACCACAGTTTGTTGAATAAACCCTATGTGGAAAGCCAGCGTATAAAATATTTAAGTCATTTATTTATTCCAATCCTTTAAATAAGTATTAAATGAGTATAAGTTCTGTATAATAGAACTGTTTGGAAGGGTTCGTAAAGCATATATATTCCTGAAAATATACTAGGGAAAGAGCCGAGAAGGACATCCACATAGACACGTCAGCTGCAACCATAATTCCCCCCTCTCTATCCAAAGAGGAAGATCTTCAGAAAAGGCTAATGCAAAGCGGAAAGTGTGTTATAGTTTGCTTTAGCACATCCCAGCCTCCTCTATGGGACAAATCCACCATCATCTCTCAGCTGCTCTTACCCAGCAGGCTGATGTAGGCACTGCTGACTTGGCCCCAACGTGAAGGATGCTCAGGAGATGAGACCAGGAGGGGCTCAGCTGTGCCTGGCCAGTACAGGTTGGTTCTGCCACTGGGAAAGGGGATGCCGTTGTCTGAAGTATAGATCACAAGAGTGCTGTTGTGGAAGCCTGCATGGCGGAGCTCCTCTAGGACAAGACCAAGGCCTGCAGAAATAGTACACGATGAATATATTATATATGTATTTATGCATGTATGTTACACTAATGGTATTACCAGAACTAGCCTTGACCCACATTAAAGCTCAAAGGAACACTTCTTTCTACCCTCCTCCTTGTTCAGACATAGCATGTACATCGCCCGAATCTCAGGAAGAAGTATAGGTTCTTTCTCCAGGCAGCACACAGCATTTATAAATAAATTAATAAAAAGATTATTCAGTGTTAATTGATCATCTCATTCCCATGAAGTTCTACTCAGTTAACATAATTATGCATATTTTGCTAAGGATGGATGGATTACTGTTGCTTTGCATCCTTATCACTAAACCATATTGCCACAAGATCAGTTCAGCCTAGTGATGACGGTGAAGGCCTAGAAACTGGAAGACTGTTGAGTCCTAAGCCTCTTTCTGGCATGAAAGCTGGCCGGGTGACTCTGGGCTGGTCATTCTCTCTCAGCCCAACTTACCTCATGGGGTTGTTGTTGTGGAGAACATAGGGAATGGGAACCTTAAGTGTGCTACCTTGTATAAAATATGCAAATGAAAGCTACTAGATAGTAGTAGCAAGGCTACTATACATAAGAGCTAGAAAGAGTACTTAGAAACACCTCTTAAGAGTCCACACAGTGAAATGCACAGGGTTCTAAAAACTAGAGATGTATTCTTTTTTTTTTAATAAACAGAAGATGATTACCGTCTGCTCTTTCAGAACTACAGAAATATTTATGCCATTATCTGCATAAAGCAAAATCAGACTGACTCTCAAGTATACAAAAATGCACCATCATTAATTAAAAGTCTTGTTCCCTTTCAGAAGTACCAAGTCTTTTGTCCCACTCCTGTAGGCAGAACTACCTGGTTCAGTAATCATCTACCTTGATCCATGCGCCCGACCGTTGTGTATTGAGCTGCCAAATCCTCACGAGCGGCTGGTGTGTCTTGTACAAAATAAGGGACCTGAAGGCCAAAAGGAGATACAGCTGAAGCTAGAAGCTACCCTAGGAAAGACCTCTAGGTAACAAAGGTGAATCATTATGACAAGTACTGGAGGAGTTATTGCCACTTGTGGGTATTTGCTGGAACCCAGGTGGAGAAGAAAATCCTAGACCTTACCTGTACTTGATCTGGGTGGTAGAGCTCAGGTTTCCAATCTGGGATCCAGCCCATTCCAGGCTCCCCATTGCCAAATTTCTCGCAGAAGGCTCCATACTGCGGCTGGGAATGACCACAGCGATGGGGATCATGGAAAGCCACATAAAGAAAAAAGGGCCTACAGGTTGGGGGGAAAAGGGCAAAAACACAGTTAAGGGCTCTTGATAATGCCACTGCAGTGCTTCCTCTCCACTATTTAAAGCAATACTTTGGGTGCCTCTAGCTTTGCTAAGTTCCATTTTCACCTTCTCCATAAACCCCCCATCCCGTGTTTGGCTTCTCTTTGATGTTGATCCTCTATCTCGGTATACAGAACCGTAACCCAATCTCTTGGGATCTCTGCTGGGTCTACCAAATATGAGTGAAAGATGGGTCCGAAGGGCCTGGTCCTGGATACTCCACGGAGACTTAAGGAAGGGATGCATCTGGGTCATTCCAGTACCAGATCTTACTTTTCATCCACACTCTGGAGGAATTTCCGAACAAGCAATTTGATTCGGGTGATGTTTCTGCCCACTTGCAGGACAGAACTGTTTTCCTCAGTGTAGGCAAAGTCAAATGGATACACAGCCTCTGGCCCAACGTGCTTCTTGCCAATGATTCCTGAAAGAGACAAGGAGCCAGAGTAACTCAAAAAAAGGATAGTTATATTAACCTGTCAGTTAGAATAGTAGTGCCCACATTACATGTACAAAATAGACATATCCTTGGCATTTACGGGGCAAAGAGGGATGCAAGGATTCTATGCTACTTATGTTTATTCATAAAGCTCAGCAGAATGATGGCCATGTAAAAAAAAAAAATTGACAATCTAGCTTCAGAAATTAAAGGGATACAATTTATAATATGGTATGAAATTTATTTATTTGAATCCAACCTTTATTATTTTTACAAATAACTCAAGGCGAAAATATACAGTCTATCTAATACTCCTTCCTCTTCCTATTTTCCCTACAACAACAACCCTGTGAGGTGGGTTGGGTGGAGACAGAATGACTGATCCAAGGTCACTCAGTTGATTTTCATGGCTAAGGTGGCCATGAAATTTAGACTTCTAGTTTCTAGCCTGGTGCCTTAACTACTAGACCAAACTGGCTCTCAGAAATATTTTTCTCTGTTGGAGTTGGACTAAATGAGGCAAAAGCATAACTGAGGGAGGCAATCCACAAGACAACCCTTTTCTAATGGCCTTATCAGCACTGACAAAAAAAAAGTTGGCAATAAAGTATTAGATAGGAGCAATGTTGATTTTAATTGAGCAGTTAAATTAAGTATTCTATTCTGCTTTCAACAGCAACAACCAGCTGCCTCAGAATTAATATATGCAACATCTCTTTTTAAAATAACATTTATCATTGCTAGCATTTTCTTATTGGGCTGCAAAAGAGAGAAAGAGAGAGAGAGAGACCAAAAATCTTTCTTAAACTTGCAGGCTGTCTCATCCAAGCACGAAACAGAAAGAGTTCCAGCTGATCTGAGGAAGTAAAAGGAGAAACTCTGCTCTCCTCTGCTTACCTGTCCGTATCCCAGCCTGGTTAAGCAACAAGGGGAGGCTCCGGACACTATCAAAGGAGTTGAAGTGGTGCACATCTTGATGCAATCCGTACATCCCGTTTTGGTGCTATATGGTTGGACAGAAATCATTTGCAATAATGTGGGATCCACAGTTTGGTGGCAATCATAACTTTCAAAGAAAAGGACAGAATCATGCCATGGCATGCTCTTTGTTCGTATCTTGGGTGTGTTACCTGAGGCAGGCCCGTCAAGAAGCTGGCCCGGCTGGGAGAGCAACTGCTGACAGATGTGAAGGCATTCCGGAAGATCAAACTCCGCTGGGCCAAAGCATCTAGATTTGGGGTCTTTATGACTGTGTTGTTATACACACCACTCTCAAAACCACCATCGTCCGCTGCCATGGAAAGGAAGAGTACAAGTCTAGGGGTGAGATCTGCATTCTATCCCTGTTCCCTGTGAACATTTGCTACAATCTTCTGGGATAGTCACCCAGAAATCTATTGTATTTGTGGGTGGAAAACTTCTGGAGGTTGCTGGAGTGTGTAAAACTGCTCTCTTAGCTGGGGCATGGTTTAGTTTTGTAACACAGACTTAAACAGGTTTCAGCCTCTGAAATTCTAAAGTGTTGTGGTCCACGATAGACTCAAGTCATTTTTATTTTATTTATTTATTATTTATTTAACTTTTATACCGCCCTTCTCCTGTCGGACTCAGGGCGGTTCACAGTCGGTTAAAACACATATAATACAAAAGTTAAAATGAATTAAAAGAATTAAACTAGACTGCTAATCCCGTTTAAAATTAACCCTAAAAACATTCTAAAAATCCCGAATCATTAATTACATTTAAAACTCCTTTTATGAAACCCCAAGCGAGGAGAATCTGAGAAGGTTAACCAAGACGGTTATCCAACCAATGCTATTTTGAACACAGAGCTTTTTTGTCCACCGTTAACATCTGATATTTAAAAAGCTTTTGCCCACCATGGATATGACTGATGCAATATCTTTGTGATTCCAATGTGGATACATAAATTTGAAGGGTAACTGGCAACCACTGATTGAAAACCTTAACCTTAATCCATTGGAGGGGGGGGAGTGCAAATCTGTGAAGATAGAATATAACTGGTGTGCAAAACTCAGTGAGCAGTGAGCAAAAAAGGAACAAGAGCCCTATATTGCATTTCAACCCAGGAAGCCTGCAATCACAGCTGAAAAGGGAGAAATTTGGATTCTGTGCCATGTTATGGTTCTGCAAACACAGAGGTCCCACTAATTTAGCTAATTGCGCACAGCACTAAATTATGCTATAAAATTATGTGGAAACCACGGTACATGGAAATACACCAGACATCTCACAGTTCTGTTAATTCTGTCACACCTCATCAAAAGTGGCCTGAGTCGGGCTCTTATATTTCAACAATATTTGTGTCTTCATTCTTAAACAAGCAATAAGCTGAGACCCTGGCACCATAACCAAATCGCTCAATGCCTATTATTATGTCATTTAGGGTTCCTATGTAAGCTTTTCTTATTTCTGGCAGAATGTGTGGCAGACTTCCCACCACAGCTCAAAAAGTCTGCACCTGTTGAATGTTTGCCTGTCCTATGGAAATTTACCAACCATAGGGAGCTCAGTCTGCGGAATTCGTGGGAAGCAGAGTCCATATTTGGAACCTCTCAGCCTGCCAACCCAAACCAAGAGGAGTGCGGGAACAGAGTGATGACTACTGTGACTGAGAAGACTTGATATTACTCTCAGCTGCCTGCATTTACTGCAGGTTCGAATCTCACCAGGCTCAAGGTTGACTCAGCCTTCCATCCTTTCTAAGGTA
>JANHFK010003437.1:89776-113300 GCA_036250565.1 Sibynophis collaris | reverse complement strand
AAATATTTAGACATTATTGAAGAATATTCCTGGTCTCATGTTTCAGTGTAGCATCCAAAGCCAATACATGCAACAGACAGCGTGGAATATTATGGATTATAAATTGAATTTAATTCAAGTATCCATAATAAATTATATGCAACATCTCATAAAAGCAATCTGTGAATGCATTCTCACATTGGTACTTAGTAATCTTCCATTTCTAACACAAATCTGTTTCGGATAATATTCAGCAAACTGCTGACATAAAAACAGTTAATCATGCTTAATACAGTTAAAAATGTATAAGGGCCACATTAGGAATTACATCATCGCAAGGAGAACAGCAAAGCATGCTTATTTTTTCCATTCTTATTGCATCAGGGAATAGTGACCTTGTTCAGAGTGACCTGTTGAGGAGGGATAACAGGATAACAGTCAGAGGAATAACCTCAAGGCCACTATGAGGAATATTCCAGGCACTTCGCATATAAAGTTGCTCGAATCTACTCAGAGTTAGACTCTGCCTGGACAAGTCCATGTGAATTGACTAAAGCATTGTTTTGTTCTGTTAACTGATGTTTGACCCTGTAAATCCTGAGGAGATCGACAAGATATTTGGTGCAATTAATGTGGCCACTTGTCCTTTAAACTCATGACCCACCTGATTATTTAAAGCTGTCCAGATAGTGTCAAGTGGCTGGGTCATGTGGTAATGAATGCATCCTTGAGTAAGGGAACAGCTCATCCCTCTCCTCAAGAAGCCATTGCTTGTTTGAACAATTTCTCTTATCTTCTTGTTAAGATTTCAGTTTATAAGAACCAAGATGAAGTGAATAATCTAGACCATTTTTTAAATCAAGATTCAGACCAGAATATAGTATGGAGATGGCATTGATCACCCTTATTAATGACCTTTGGCAGAGCTGGGATAGTGATGGTGCAATTGTCCTACAATTGTTCTCAGTAGCTTTCAATAACACTAATCATGTTATCTTTCTGGACAAAATGTAGGTAAAGGAAGGAGGCGGGGAGGCAGAGGGACAGGCACAACGTTGTGATAGTTCTCAACCTTTTTCCACAGCCAGTTCCAGTTGGTGTTGGTGGGATGGGGAGAGGGGGAAAAAAGAGATTGAGCCAGAGACTCTTGTTTATTATTTACATTTAAATCACTCTGTGAAATGATCAGTCAATAGGACTAGTTATCAGTACGCTTCATCAATTCACTTGAGTTCTACATCTCAACTCCTACCTAAGAGATGTTCAAGAAGACTTGTTTTTTACAAAATTATTATTTTGATAAAGAATTTTGTTAGAAGTTAGAAATCTCCTCTATCTGTATAGCCAGCCACCAAACCTATCTATCTGATTTCATTTCTTCCTGGTCACTGAACTATGACTTCTCATATTTCAGTAAAGGAAGAAATTTTTGCACAGATCTTTTAAAGAGATGAAGTGATCTTTCCACTAAATGTTCAGAAAAATTTCTGAAGACAGCTAAAATACATATTTGTATACTCATGAACCAAGACATTTAAAATATTTAAGCAATATTTAAGACCTGTTTGGTCTTAGAATGTCAAGTTTCTCTTAACAGTATTTAATAAGAATAATTGATTTTAAAGTAATGAGGAACCATAATAGATAATTTTGTTATGTCATTAATGATATAATATATCATTATTATATTAATTTATGGTTTTTTAAAATTAATTTAACTTCAAAACAAATGATTTCAATATTGTATTAATGAATAATTAATTTTCAGAGTGGAGAATTATACAGTTCTTTTTGTAAGATTACATGCAATGTTTAGAGTCATATTACCATGAATGTCATCAGAAACCCAGGGTTTCTCTCCTGTAATAGTTCCAGCTTTATTTATTTCAGGTCATAATGACAATTATAAAGGAATATCACATATTTTAGCATGCTGTAGAGACAATGAATCATGATTGTTCTGCCAGGTGGTCTGTTAAAGTACAATGCTTATGGCTGGATTAGCTTCTGTCAGTGCAAGCATAAAGTGGATCTCAGCTAATTTGTCTGAATGTTAGCTTTCAAAACAATTGCTTTCCCCGGTTTGAATGACAGCTTGGCAGCACACACAATAAAATCAAAAACCTAACAGAGCCTTCAGCTGTTCTCTTTGCAACCTAGTTCACTAATCACCACATAGCTTTAAAAAGGATGATAGATTTTAGTCTTTCATGCAAGTTGAGTAGCTACTAGCAGAAAAATATATATGGGGAACTAAATAGGTTATTGGTTATAGATCAATTGTTTTAGATTTCTTAGACTAAGGAATTTTAAAGATAACAAAAGAAATAGAGGGTTTACAGGATGCTCATACTTTTCCATGAGTCCAGGCAGTTCATGAGAAAGAAGTTTGGAATCTGGCTATCTGTAAAACATATTATTACAGACTGTGAGATATCAGGATATGTACTCTTTCCACCTATATTTCACAACTAATAGCCAAGAATATTCCTGTTAAATAATAATTGCTCTTTGCCCCAAATCCTTCCTTAGATTATTCAGAGATGATTTAGATATCTGTAAACAATCAAATAAAGACATTGAACGTAATCCAGTAAAATTGTTGAAGTTCTAATTTAGATAACAATATGATGTATTTAATCAAACAACTTTATATTTTGATATATGTGCATTTTATAATAACTACAGGTAGTCCTCGACTTATGACCTCAGTTAAGCACAAATTTCTGTTGCTAAGTGAGACATTTGCTAAGTGAGTTTTGTTCCATTTTACAACCTTTTTGCCACATTTGTTAAGTGAATCACTTAACAAATTAGTAACATGTTTAGTTAGTAACATGTTTGTTAAGTGAATCTGGCTTCCCCATTGACTTTGCTTGTCAGAAGGTCTCAAAAGGTGATTAATGATCCCAGGACCAGTGGTGAAATCTGGCCGGATCTATCGGGTTCACGCAAACTGGTCACACTGGCAGCGGGAGGCTCCACCCACCTGCCAGGACATCATTACGTCCCATTTTTACCTCTATGAATGTCGAACTGGTAGCAAAGGTAAGTGGATTTCACTGCTGGCCAGGACACTGCAATCGTCATATGTATGAGTCAATTGTCAAGCATCTGAATTTTGATGACATGACCATGGAAATGCTGCAATGGTTGTAAATGAGAAAAAAGTCACTTTTTTCAATGACATTGTAACTTTGAGTGGTCCTTAAATGAACTGTTGTAAGTCGAAGACTACCTGTAATCATATCACCAAATACTTTTAGCAGAAATTGTTTTTCACTGTATTTCTTTTTCCGATTCAAGGTCTATATAGAATGTTACCTATCAGTCTGGAAAACAAATCATTCCTACAAATGATAAAATTTCCCTTGAATGCCTCATTTACAAGGGCTGATGCAAGTAACGTAACTTTAATTGTGAATTTTTATTCTTCATGGTCATTAAGAGCATCGAAGTGGGAAGATATACTGTATAAAGTTTTATTTTATTAAATAGTCTGTTTTAGTGCAGTTGGAATTAAGAATTATGAACAAACAATTGTGCCTAAAGAAAATATAGTGTTCAAGTAATAGCAACAAACAAATATTTAAGTTTTAAACTAAAACATTTTTTTTAAATCAAATGTTCTATTATGGTTACAAGTATATAATACTTCAACTTCAATTTTTGTCATTTTTCTTGCAGGATTTGATAGTTTAAAAATATTGATAAAGTTCATTTCATTATGAATTTGACAATTCTTATTTCATTGATGTACATATCGCAGTAGAGAATTATACAGACATCTAATTTTGCTATATATTTATCAGCATGTTTTGACAAGTAGTTATTTGTAATTTGTATTTTTTTACATTACTGCATACACATTACAAAACCTTCACATAGCAATCTTCTTGTGTGAAGTAGCTTTTAGTCTGGAAAACTGGCAGTTTTTGGTGACAATAGTGGTACTGAATGAATTATTGCTTGCTTTAATTTGAAAGCAGCTCCAAATCTCTCTCCCTTTTGTACTTCCAGTGTACCTTTATTTTGTAATTCCAAAAAAGAAAAAATGTGTAAGAAAATTGATATTTTCACCCACTGAAAATCTTATGTCTCTTTGCATAGTTCTCAAATCTGAATGTAGAAAGTTAATTGCAAAGAAAATAATGATTAATCCCTTTGAGAACTAGACTAACAAATGTACTTAACATTTCAGTTTATCTTTATTAGAAGAATTTGACTGCAGCTGTAATGAACTGGAGTCTCTACCTCCCACCACTGGCTATCTACACAGTCTCCGAACTTTAGCTGTAGATGAAAACTTCCTGAGTGAACTTCCCAGAGAAGTAAGGATTTATTGGGAAATACAATATACTTCAGTAATGCCTAGTTCTTAATCTAAAATATTTTTTTCATTTGTATCATTATTGAAAGGTATCAGCACTGTGTGCTTTAGTCACTGATTGAATGAGAAATGATAGTATCCAAAATCCAAGTGGAGTTTGAACTATTCCAGTTTGCAATAGCCAGATTTAATTATAAGTGTATTGATGGCTCCCTCAGTCATCAAGTGCCACAAAGTTGCTCTCTGTCCAGAAAGAAATGCAGCAGCTAATGCATTTCAAAGAGAAAATGATAAGAGTCTCAAGAGATTTGAAAGAACTTCTTTATGATATCAAAGTAGTATTGTTCTGTAATGTGGAGAAGAGTGGTTAAATGAATACTGTGTTAACATGCAGCAAAAGCCATCCTGTATAATTCCTTCTGAATAATTTATATTGCAAAAACACCCAATGAGTTACTGGAGACTTTCTTTAATAGTTAAAGGACTACTAGCAACTAGCAGATCATATCCATAATCCATAAGCATAATCAAGGAGGACCAATTTCATTTTGCTTTCAGATTTATTTTGCCTTAGTAGTAGTATTTTTTTGAAAACTCTTGGCCAAATTTTTTAGTCATTGATTGGATGAGGGACGTTTATTTTCAACCTTTCTAATCAAGGAAGCATATTTTTTATTCTGTGTATGAGCCTTTTGTTATTGTTTTATTTTCAGAAGACTAATTTTGCAACAGAAACAACATGATTTTCAATAACCCAAGTTTTCATGATTCAGGTTCCATACAGTTCCTGACTTCTATAAATGTCTGTAGTGGTCAGAATAATCAGTTAAAGATGATTAAAAAATAATCTTATTCTTTCCCTTCTCCATCTTCAGCTACCTTCTTAGTCCCGCATCTTTAGCAGATATTAGAATCAACTGGTTTTCTATTATGAGAATAGTTTCTGAGTCTTCCCTTTTATTAACATAGCTTGCAAGAGAGAGACCGATAGCTGGAACACCCAATCATGAATGTACATAATGAGAAGACTATAGTATAACTCTGATTTCTACCTTTCTGAGACCTGACACAATGCTTTATTGAATGAGAAGAATTATGGGCACATCCAATAGCAATATTTTCAGTTTTAGAAGGACTTGATTTCTCCTTCCTCTTCATCATCCCTCTATGACTCAAGTAAGCAGACAGTTTAACAACTGCAAGAAACAGCTCTAAGAATTTTTACAATCTTGCTGGGCCAGGTTATCACTCCAATGCATCAGATGTTCTTGAAAAAGAACAATCTCATTCATAAGGCCCTCGTTAAGAAAAAAAAGATTAGGTCTGTGTTATTATTGTATCTATGGACTATGTGCCTATGATCTATGAGTGGAAAAAACATACACATTTAATAGAAGATATACTTCCACATGACTTGCATCATCTGTAATAGAGATACCTTTCATTGTGTATAGAAATCCAAGAAGCAGAACCGGCAAGGCAATGTGGTTTAATCCAGGCAATGTGATCATAAGTGAACATTATTATCCATTATTTTTCAGGAAACAGTAATAAAAATGTACTACAGGTGACTTAGAAATTAAAGAATCATCCAAAATCTACCCTAGATGCAGTCTAAGATAAAATTCTTCTCTTTTTTTGTGCAGGTAAATTTTAGTGATCAAATATGATGGTTATTGCCATCTTAGTGTTTCAGAACGTTCTTATTTAATTTCAGTCATTAAAAAAAACCACAAGATTCATTCACTGACCGCCCAGCTAATCATTGTCTCTGGTCATTTTATTTACTCAGAGTGCTCAACAAATTTCACAGCAAGAATTTCCTGTTTTTGAAGACATTTCAACAACTGTGTTTACTTCAGAATACACAATATAGCTGTTAACTGCACCCATCAGTCTTCAAAAACCAAGAAAGACATTTTGAGACTTTTTAAAGCAGTTTCCTTTACTGTTTCTCACCTATAGATAGAATCTTCCCAAACTAAAGCAAAATACTTGCACCATAAAACTCTTTAATAATACTCTTAAGCTGTCTTAATTTTCTTTCAACCACACAAACTCTCTAACAGTGCTGTCTCTTGCTCCTCTGGAATGCACACCTTCCCTCCTGGAAATCTGAAGGACGTTCTTCTACAGACCCTAAGTACAATGATCACATTATGCTTTTTCTTTATTAGTTTCAGTGGTCTTTAGCTTGTTTTGGTTAAGAGACAGCCTTTCAACCAAATACAAAATCAGAAGAAAAAAAAGTAAAGTGGGTCAGGATTCTGCATGTCTGCTATCAGCAGGATAGCTCCAAAAATTGATTCTGAGAGGACAAATATTAGAGCGGCGGGGCGAAAATGAAATAGCAAAATAAGGATTGAGTTCAAACTTGATGGCTTGTGATGAAAGCTGTGGAAATAAAAAAAGTCTGAATTTTTTCCCCAATCTATTCCTATGGGAGAGGCAGTTTGGAAAGATGCTAATTCATTCATTCTAAGCTACTCCCAGTCAAATGACACAGAGCAGAACTGTTTTTAAGGGATTAGAAGGATTTCCAGAAAAGACACTTTTCATTGATTTCCCTTGGGACATTTCGACCATCCTTCTTTGGTTGATTCAACATATGAGACATGATTACTGGCTACAGGAAAAAATATCTACACAGATAGGCTTCCCATTTATATATGTATACCATCATGCTATAACTCCATATCCATAGCATACTTCATACGTTTGCTTTTTCTTTATACTTTTCACCTCTTTCTTTTTAAGATCTCTTCAACCAACACTTCCTTTCAACCAAATATATTTTCTGTGATACATTTCTTTACAATTACCCTCCTAACCATTCTCTCTATATGATCCAACCACTTCCATGTACTTCTTTCTGGTTACTCCACATTCATTCAAACAACATTCATTCTTGATCCTCTTATCTTTTTTTGTTTAGAACACATACTTCATAAGTAATCCGTTCTCATTGGATTCCGCTTATTTTCATACTCTTCTGATAAGCCTTTCATTTCAAATAACAAAGTGGGTAAAAGCATGCTTTTATACCCAGCCATTTTGCTTCTTTTGAAAGACATTCTTTTCTCTCAACAGAATGGCTATTTACCCATTACTTTTCTACCAGCATTTGCAATCTTCTTATCTTTAGTAAATATTCTATCAAGATACAGAAATTCATCTGTTTGCTTTAATTTTTGATATTTATACTTGCAATCATTCACTTCATTTTTCTTCTCAAATACAACTGCTTTGTTCTTTAATACATTGATTTTCAGATCTGTAGATACGCCTGATACACTTTGTAACCTGCACTATAAATCATATAAGTTCTTAGCTAATAACACAGCAGTATCTGCATACAAAACTACAGACACATTCATGTACCCAAGCAACCTATATATATGTTCACCACTTGCATTCCTTATACATTTGTTCATAAATGCATGAAGCAACCAAGGAGACACCACAAAACCTTATCTTAGCCTCCTTCTTCAGTTATTGAACTATTTGTTAACCATGCTCATGCATGTTTTATTTCCTTCATCAATCTCCAACTCCGTATACAATTCCATTATTCAAGCTTGATTATGTTACCATATGATATAAAGATATATTGAAGAGCAAAAATTTGTTCTGTACACTCCTTGCCCAGCATCAAACTATCCTGTACTTCCAAATTTTTCTTATTATCTCTTCATGTACCGTCCAACTCAACATTTTGCTACAAATATTTCCCAGAGACATTTGACAAAGTAATCCTCCTGTAGTTTTCACATTCATTCCAAATAACTTTTTCCGTTCCTAAAGTGAACAAAGCAGCAACTTCCTGTCATCGCATATGGATTTGGCCTTCATAAACACATTATTCTTTACACAACTACTTTCATAAGCGACTGACATCTGTCTTTTAAGATTTCTATGGCCTTATTAGTTTTCTTCAATATTTGCATTAATATCATTAAAAAAACTTTCTGTAAACCACTCACTCTCAGTTTTATACAAAACTACATATGTCTTCTATCATTCCCTCACTTCAGCTTCATTCCAAATACTTCTACTATTTTCATTTTTAATTCCATTCACTCAGCTAGGAGCTTCTTGCTTCATTATCTTCCACACTATTTATTTTCATCAAAATCATTTTGCATTTTTTTTCTTTTTCTTTTAATCTTAACTGTTTCTTATACTTTTTGGTTACTTTCTTTCCAACACTGTTTCCTGATTTTCATACTGCACAATATCTTCCATTCTCATTTTTTACAGCAAATCATACATTTTGTAACCTGCAGACTGTTCCAGTTCATTATTCCACCAACTATCATTTTATATTTCCCTTCAGCATAACTCTAATCACTATTGTGATTTTCTTCTTTTTAATTTGTTCCAAAAGACTCTCACCTCATCTTTCATCATGTCCACTTTTTAGTAATTCTTTGGAGAAATTAATCAGTCTTCTAATATTTGGCAAATCATATCCTGAGGCTACAGAGCCTTTAGTCCTCTGTAAAATACTTTTACGTTTTGTTAAAATATTGGGCCATTTCTTTGATGCTGGTTTTTTAAAAGTAGAGTCTCATGTTTTAGTTTTCATATATTATAATTTTATTATTTTATAAGTGAGATTGACAAAGGGGAAAATATGAATCAATAACAAGTTCAATTTCTTTGAAAATATTTCTAAGGGAGAGCAAGGGAATATTGGTACAGTCAATGAACTCTACATTAAAGACCTGAATCTTATACTTAGTCTTTTAATAGTTTAGATGAAGTGTTAATTTCTTGAAAAAACGGAATGACCATCATATATGAACAAAATTATTCAACAAATTCCAAGAAGAAATTAATCCATTGGCCTCTGAAAACATGGGGCTTCTCAAATATGTTTTTGTTCTTTTCTATTTTTTCAAAGGATGCTTTCAAAAGTTGCAATGTGATATTATCTCCATATACGCACATTACTTTAAAACAGCCTTTCAGAAATTGATGCCTTCCACATGTGTTGGACCACAGCTACTATTAACTCTATCCAGATTAGGAAAAGTTAATTAAAATAATGTTTATTCTGAGAATTAGAAACTGATTCATGTCGAGAATCAGGGTGATTATATCAGCAGGTCAACAGTGCTACCTAATAGATCTGAAGTACAGCAGAATGGGAAAACTGCAAAAGCTGAGCAAGATGAAACAAGTGAAGCTTTTTATTTCTAATGATGGACTAATTTTCAGTGTTGATTTCCTTTGGTGGCATCATCTGAGAATTGACAATCAGAGCTCTGCATTTGGACTGCATTTCATCATGCCCTTCTTTTTCCATTTGTATTAATAATGTTGCAAGGTGTCTTTAGTTATTTTAATATTTTTTTAAAAAAAACTTTTTTTTCCGTTGTGTGATTCTCTTCCCATTAACACCCACCCACTTTTGCCTCATGGCTCTACAGATTATGCACGATGGCTATATAGACAGAGGAAAGAAATAAAAGCAAGAGATCTAAAAGGAGCTTCTTATGTGTCTGTAATCCTCCAAAATGTAGGTGACCATGTTCCATCCTCTTCTTCATCCTATCTATTAGTATAGATATTGGATAACTTTATTATTCATACAAGAAACATACAGTACCATGGAATACATCATAGATTAATTAAACATCAATTAGGGACCTTTAAAGTAACTCAAATTATGTCTGCTTCATAGATATATTTTATTATAAATGAAGGTGAATATCCATGTCTCAGGATAATGTTGCAGGGTCCAAACTGGAACCCTGATCCAGATTGGACCCTGCAGTATATTTTATTGTAAGATGCTAAATTTCTTAACAGACTTTTCTAGGATGAGTATGAATGCTAATCAAGATATCCTTTCAATACTTCTGTACTCACCTTGAAGAAGGCAGGCTAAATGACAATTCATGTGAGGTTGCACAGAGACTATTAACAACAAACATAATTTTGGTTTAATCCACCTGTAAGCCAAGCTATGTGGAACAACATATAAAATTAATGAATCCAATCTGGGTCAGAACCAAAGATTTTGTCTTCCAAGCTTTTTGACTCATGCTGGAGATAGGTTCCAGCATGAGTCCGAAAGCTCAGAAGACAAAATCTCTGGTAACCAACCAAGATTGGATCCTGCAACAATATCCTGGGGCACATATTTCCCTTCATTTGTGAAAATTAATGAAATTTTATTAATTTGAAGGCATCACAATTCATGAATCTTAACCTGTTGTAATGTCATTGAACATGTCTAACAATTGTCTTTCTTGTCTACAGATTGGCAGCTGCAAAAATGTAACTGTCATGTCCCTCCGTTCAAACAAACTGGAATTTCTTCCCGATGAAATTGGTCAAATGCAGAAACTCCGTGTCTTAAATTTGAGTGACAACAGGTAATACCTTTATTATTTTAAATTTACTTGTTTTATGATCATCACAAGGATAGAGAACCATATGCTGTGTAAATTACTAAAATGTTCTTCTTTTAAAATGTTACCAGATTATCAGTTGACAGAATAACAAATACAAATTTATACTCTTTGCTTCTAGATATTTTGCCCTCAGGAAGAACTTCTGTTTTGGAACTGTTATATTTTCCTGCTCTAGTTATTTCATTCTTACCATACAGCAGTTGAGATTTTTTAAGGAATTGATCAATGATAATATAATCATATAATTAGAATTGAAGGAAACAAGAAGGGGCAGCAAAAACAAAACAAAAAAAATCAGATTAGGTTTGGGCTGCTGCTGCTGCTTGAATTCCTGCAGCCTGTGCTGGCTCTGGTTGGGCTCTAGGGATCTCCTCGGGGTTTGCAAGGACTCCTGCTTCTCTCCCCCCCCCCCCCGGTTTCTCAGCCTCCTCACACACAGGCAAGGCATACCTTTCACTTGCTCTCCAACTTTCAAGAGCTTATTTCAAGAGATGCAAGGCTTGGGTCAGCAGGAGGTATTCTTTGTCAGCTTCCTGCCAGGCAGCCTCTCCATACCGGCATCTGGTGGCTGTCATCCCAGAGGGGCTCTCCTCTGGGAGGTCCATCCTTCCCATGCCTAGTGACCATTTGGCTCTGACCGGCTTTTCTTCAATCTGCAGTTCAGACATTCACTCCGATGCCTCCCAGCTGCAACTGGACTGGGGAGGAATGGACCCAGCAACTCCCATGTCCTTCTGATCACTGCCTTGGTTAGACATTCTTTGCTCAGCCCCTATCGTAGATTTTTATCTGGGGTGGCTGTTAGAGCAGATCTTGCTTAATGTCAGATGTGCCTCCGTTCAGAACTCAAGAAAGGAAAACCCCAACTCCATGTTTATAGAGAAAAGTACTTTTACTGCGTATGAACTGATAGCATCAAAAGGAAAGCAAGATCTGAGGCTAAAGGCATGAAAATTACATATGGAAAATATTCCCAAATCCCTCCCCACAAGGAACCTGGATGAATGTCCAATCCTCAGCTCTACAATGTGTCATGTGAAGTGCATCTTTAGATGGCCCCATCCATCTGGTATGCCAGAATGGTTGACCTTGACTGGCTATCAACAAGTCCATTCAGCTGCGCAGAAGACAATGACAGCATACCTCCCTTCTCCTCCCTTTTCGTTCACATCACGAGACGTCTCCACCAGCTCGTTTCCCCTCCCAAATACCTATACATTCCCCCACCCCGCAAACAAGCATCATAGAGGCTGACACTATATGCAATTCATAAAGTAAAACTTAAGCAGTGCATAAAAGATTTAAGTGGTCTTAAATAGTTGTTAGTGTTTTCAAATATTTTAGGCTTAAACATTTTAAGTCCTATTTTGAATAACATGAAGCTAAACAATATATTTTCTACAAATTACTAGTAATAGAATAGAAAGAACTTGAGAATAGCACAAAATACAAAGACCTGCAAATAGAAGTAGAATGACTTCTAACACCCTTATGGTCATGTGATCAAAATTCAGATATTTGGCAACTGACTCATACTTGTGACAGTTGCAGTGTCCTGGAGTCATGTGATCACTTTTTATGATCTGAGAAACAAAGTTAATGGGGAAGCCAGATTCACTTAACAACCATCTAACTAACTTAATAACTACAGTGATTCACTTAACAACTCAAGTAAGAAAGATCATAAAATTAGGCAAAATTCACTTAACTGTTTCATTTAGGAACAGAAATCTTGGACTCAATTGTGGAAATAAGTTGAGGACTACCTGTATTAGCACCAGTTCCAAAATAATAGTTTAATAAATCTAATAAATCAGAATCTCAATCAAGCCTTTCTTTCATTTTTACTGTTATATTTTATCATTGAGAAAATTAATATATTCAAATTAATAATTTGAATTGTCTTCATATTGCTAATAAGAAAAAAAAACCAAGCAACATCACAAAACAGAAACAATAAAATATATTCCTATTAAATATATTAAAAACTCTGTTCTTTTTAGTAAAAATGAAGTTTCTAGATCCCAACTAATTCAAAAGTACTTGACAGTTGTTGCATATAGATGAGCAAATCATAGCTAAAATTGTCAGCAGTTTAATTTATTATTTTAACCATCTAAAGATTTAGAAACATTTTTCATTTTAAACGAAAAAGCTAAATGAATGTTTCCGTTAATTTTTTTTTTAATTAAAAGATATATTAAAAATTACTAAATGTTTATTGTGGAATCACTGTAAAGTGTTGTTTAAAAAATTGACAAAATCTAAATAATGTATTCAGGAAGGATTCATTTTGTCTAAATATTTGAGTTTATTTGTTGTTGTTTTTTAAAAAACAGGTTAAAAAATTTACCCATCACTTTTACAAAGCTTAAAGAACTTGCAGCATTGTGGCTTTCAGACAACCAGGTATGTATTTAATATCCATTTGTACGTAACAACTAAACAAAAGGGGTTGGTATGTTTGTAAAATTCATTGTCATCATGACATCATTAAATCATAATTTCAGATTGTGTGTTTTGCATACAGAAGTTTAAACTGTATGTTTCCCCAATTTTCTATCTATCACAGATTTTTCAGTAAATCTGCTGATTGTAAAGAACTTGGATTCTTGATAAAAGAATTAAGTATTAGGAAACTGTTTGCAATATCTAGACTTTTTGTTTCTTTTTTTACGAATAGTATTCCAGATTTTTCAAAGAAAATATAATTAATAAATAGCTTTGTTTTGAACTGACTTAAGTGCAGTATTTCAGTTCAAAGTTTATCTTAATATATCTTTTGTCTTAGTAATTTATACTTTTCAAAAAGGCATATTTAATTGAACTATATTCTAATGTGTATTATTCTTATAGACCAACTCTGTTGTCGGGAAAAGCATCTCACAAAGTATAGGATCACTCAGATTACTCCTCTGCAGAAATATCCCATGTCTTTTCCTTCTTGTTGGGAGAACTCCAACAAGAAGGGGAGGAAATGCAACACAGCAGGGAGATTGGAGGATGTTTTTATTTCATAAATAGGACACAAACATCTATTCAACATGAATAAAAAGGTTTAGCCCAACCTGCAGAACAAAAAAGCATCCCTTCTAATTTATTTATATAAACCATTCACTTAGATACAAGTTGTATCTAAGTTTCCACTATGAAAACTTGTTTTTGAGTAAGCATGCAAAAAAGTTGACTGTTACATGTAAATAGAAAGAGTTTCTTAAATTCTAAGCCCCCAATAATTGTGCTCAGATGTCTTTTCCCCTAAAATGTCAGACTAAGTGAGACAAATGCTTTTTCACAGTATCTTTTCCTGTTCAGATAAATGTAAAAATATTTTGATGGAGGGGTTGCCTTTTATAAAATCACCAGCTTTGCACATCGTGCTAAGCCAGGAAGAGTGAGTTGGAGCATCACCAGGGATGGGTTCCATTTGCCCTTGCTCACTTTGCTTGCAATACTTCTGTGCATGCACAGAGTATCCATGATGATGTCCAGATGGGTGGGTGGAGCCTCCTGCCACTGCTACTACCAGTTCGCAAGATCTGAAGCGAACCGGTAGGAACCCACCACTGAGCACCACAAAACAAATCGTATTGTGATTTTGTATTTTGTATGAAGCGAGGTACTGTGAAGATGTTTCATACAAAAAGAAGCTCAAGACCTGTTTGATATTATCCTATCCTTACCCTACCTTTCAAAAAATGATACTGCATTTTTTTCTCTGATTTAAGTGAGCCAAGCAGAGATACTATATGAAAGGATATACTGTATATGTAAAACTTGTGTGCATGTGTGGGAGTATTTCATATGTGCTTCTGAATTGATCCGTAGTTTTAAAGAGAACATAATTTCCTTTCTGTATCAAAACAGTATGGCAACATAACAAACAGTACATACATCACAATAGTGCGTCATCATTTGTTGTTTGTAGATGTTACAGCGGTGATAATGCAATACAATTTTGTAGCTGAATATTGTTTTAGCAGACCTTCATTTTAAATAAAGGTTATTACATTTGTTACCCTTTGTAATGAAAAACTACTTGTTAGGATTCATAATATTTTTAATACCATAATTTAACTTGCTTCATTGTCACATTTTCCCCATGAGATAGAATGTTATACGTATATTGTGTATTTGCATTTTTCTTTAATTTACAGTCTAAGGCTCTGATTCCCCTTCAAACTGAGGCGCATCCAGAAACAAAGCAAAGAGTGTTAACTAATTACATGTTTCCTCAGCAACCTCGTGGTGATGAAGGTAAAATTATTAACCAGTTTTTCTAAATGCACAAAATAACACAATGGTTATTTAATATCCAAAAGTAAATAGAAATCTTATTAATAATTCTATCGTTTTTATCACTGTAATATCATTCAAATCATTTACGTATTTCTGAAGCAATTTCAGGAAGGCATGCCTTGTTTAGTTTTATAGATTTCCTGGCCAATTTATATTAGATTAGCTATTGCTTTCTGCAGTCAGAATTATGTCCCAAAGCCAGAGTGTTACAGAAAATAAAACTTGCACAGATTTAGAAATAACAGATCTCAGTATCAAAATAATTCTATATTTAGGATGAGTGAAATTAAGCTCTGAATAATTTTCAGTAGTTTTTGAGGGGCCAGGAAATATTTTTGCCTACTTGCACTAAACATAGGTAAGCAAAATAGAAATGCGTAGAATCCATAAATGAATAATGTAGAAATAGAAAAAAAATACATGGCATGCAACTGTGCCTTTTTATTTAAAGTCATTATAAATCTAAAAGAATAGCAACATTTGTTAGCTAATTTATTTGATTCTAGCCTTCATTTCTAAATTAATTACAGATTTCCAGTCTGATAGTGATAGTTTTAATCCTACTCTGTGGGAGGAACAGCGGCAGCAACGTATGACAGTAGCCTTTGAGTTTGAGGAAAAAAAGGAAGAAGAGGAAAATGCAGGAAAAGTTAAGGTAAGTGAAATTATATTTCTTGATTATAGTTGCAGTTCAGGTAACGTTCAGTGAATATAGAAAACAAATAAATTATGGGTGGAATACCTATGACCTTCTAGAACAGGCCTGTCAAACTCAATTTGGCCCACGGGGTGCTTAAATCTGGCCCATGGGGCCACTCTGGAAACAGCAAAGGACCTCTCCCAGAGAAAATGGAGTTTGAGAGGGCCACATGAGGCCCGCCCGAGGTCCATTTTTACTGGCAGAGGGTTGCAGGAGACCACCCCAGCCGAAAATGGAGCTCAAGAACCTGTTTTTGCTGGCACAGCGCTCGGGCCACAGGTGCCCCTGACACGAGTGATGTCAAGATGGCCATGTTCACCCTGGCCACACTCACCCTGGCTCCCTGAAGTCAAACACAATCCTGACGTGGCCCTCAATGAAATTGAGTTTGACATCCCGATTCTAGAAAGTGCTGAACCTAAGTTGTCAGTACTCCACTTTGAGCCAGACTGACTAGATCCGCTGATAGTTATTCAGCAACATTTGGAGTACTATAAATACCCGACCACTGAAATCGTATCTACTCCATATATCTATGTATCAATGTAGTATCTAGTATCTACATATATGAGAGATTATTGATTGTATAGGAATATCTTTTGAAATATGGATTGTCTTCTGGGACTTTGCTTGAACTCTGCTGTTTTAGCTATGACAGATGGAATGTTGCAAATGCTTAGCGCCTCCTTTTCTATAGCTGGCAGTGTGAAAGACCTACATATTTATAAATCTGAATTGTGCGAGGACATTCTATGACTCTGATCCTTTTTTTTAAATAATGCTTTCCCACTATTAGCCATCTTGTCTTAATGCCCATGGTTTGCTTGATAGTTGATATAATGGCCCATTAAGACTTGTGACATTTAGAAAGAAAGCAATTGTCAGTAATATAAATACTGTATGGAAATTGAAATTACATATTGCCTTCTTACAAATTAGATTTGGCAGAACTAAAATGACTGCATTCTAAATGCCTATTGTACCACATTTTTACTGTTTCAAAAAAGAGGAATAGTATATGATCAATGGAACTGGATGCCTAAACTTGACAAATGTCTTCTCTTATTAGTTAAGAGATAGCTGTCATTTAAATAGATTAATAAAGGAGATTTATTCTATATAAAATAGAGCAAGAGAGAGAAAAGGGGCATTAGATTCATTTACAAAACCAAACTAGAGATAATTACACTACAGTGAATATTATAAGAATTCAATTAATTCATTCATATTAACATAATTGTCTTTTTTTTTTCAAAATTGCAAAACCCTAATCCTAACCCTTTATTTCACAAGGAAACTGATACAATATATTGATAATGAAACTTTATTGACAATCCCAAGGAAAATATCATTCTACTTTCATAGAATTTTGTATATTATCTATAAGACCCTTTCTTATTTTCAATTTCTTCTGGAATCTCTGGATGTTATACAAGGAAACTATCTCCATTCCATATTCATCTGAGGTCACCTAGAACAGTTTGCTGTCTAAAGCAGGGGTGTCAAACTCACGTCATCACAGCAGCGTCACGTGATATTTGGGGACTTTTTCCCCCTTCGCTAAACTGGGCATGGTCATGACATGACGCATCTGGCCTGTGGTCCGGGAGTTTGACAGCTGTGGTCTAAAGCAATTACATCTTCCTTTTCTGCCTCCTTCCACGTATAGAAATCAAACAGTTTTGCAATGTCATCCAGGTAATGTAACATAGGGTAAAGATTTCATCTTATAGGTTCTTAGAACTGATCAAAATATTTTATATCTTGCTCCTCTGTTGTATGCACTGCAGATATCTTTCTCTTAGGTAAATATAAAGGCATTATTTAAGAACCGTCAACATCAAAGGCCTGATTTTCAAGAAAATGCTTGTCCTAAAGCAGCCTGCTATGTACTTATAAGTTGCTTTTTACATTTAATTGAAACAGCTCTTATAACACATTTTTTCATAACAAATTTGCATTGATGACTCTTATAACATTTGCTTTTGGTCAAGTATATCATTGTTTGCTAATTGAATTTGACAGTAGAAATTAAAAAAGAAATTCTTCTATCCAGGAATATTGCACTTTGGAAGGTTTTTATCCCCAGCGGCATGCTACTTCTGAGGTAACTTTAAATGTGAAACATAAAAGACCATGAATAGAAAGGGAGTCTAGACTGCATTGGTAATTATCCTTTTTAATATTAATATAGGAATATCTTCACCCTACTTCTATCTAGCACATCTGAGAATAATTTATCACTGAGAAATAATATTGATCTAAGATAAATTGCTTTACTCAGATATCTTTGTTTTAGTTTAGCTACTTTGTATTTTTAGTAGCTTTTCCAATGCATGCACAATTTGCTTATGTCCCTGCTGTTTTTTTAGATTGTATTGGGCATCAGTTAAGCCATTGCCCAGGTCGTGTATTAATACAAGTCCTTAGATGAGCCTATCAGCATTTGCAGTCTTTAGACTATCAATGAGAGCTTTAGTGATGTTTATATCCACTCATTACAGTTAAGTAGTTCTTGTGCTGGACCTGTACATTGACGTTACGTAATATTTTATATTTGCTACTGAGGTCTATGTTTGGATGTGCTTGTCTGTAATGCGTATTTTATTATACTTCAGCACTGAGTGTAAGTTTGTACCATAGTCTGTATTTTTCATATGAGTCAAGCTTTTTTGAAGGGATGCCTATTAAGCTGTGTATGCTTTGGAATCTTGACTGTACATCTATTTTTTATGTTTGTGGTAAATAAAGTGTCACAGTTTATTCAAGCATACCCATTTATCAGAGAAGAAAAATAATCGTTCGACATTGAATGCAATTCACTTAATTTTCATTGCTTTTGTAGACTTAAGTACAACTAGGCTTCTTTTGGGTTGCTACAGTATATTCAGATAAGCAGTCACAATATTGTGTTATAGATCCAGAGTGGCATTCCACATATTAGTGAATTTCTAGAATCTGCCTAAACTATTAGAGGAATATTTTGCATCATAACTATCATGGTATAACTTTAATCAAATTTTTATCACTGACAACAGTGGATTGGAATTCTGCACCACCCCATTATAAGTGATACTGGCTTTTGTTTTTCAAAAAGTGCAGCGTAGCAGATGTTTTATGTTAACATTGTCTCAAATTCCTAAATTCACTGTCTGTGTTTTGCAATCTATATCACCTTGATAATCAAAGTGAAAATTTTAACAATTATTCTTCTTTTCTACTTTTAATTTATTTTGTTAACTACATATTCAGGTTGAAATAAATTTAAAGCGTTATCCAACTCCATATCCAGAAGATTTAAAGAACATGGTGAAATCTGTTCAAAATCTGGTGGGCAAATCTACCCATGGAGTGAGGCCTGAGAATTCAGCACCATCTGCCGGTGCAGAACAAGTTGTGAAAGAAAAATTTGAGCACAAGTGGCCCATGGCAACAAAAGAGCTATCGGAGGTAACAAAGAATAAACACCAGTGCTCTTTAAAGTAATGATTTTAAGATTGAAGGAGTATTTTTCTGTCTACCTATCTCTATTGTTATAGCTCTCCATTAGTTACTAGTAATTATTATACTGATTTGGAGATCCGAAGAACTTCTCGATCTAGATCAGTGATGGCTAACCTTTTCCGGACCGAGTGACCAAGGCGCATTTATTTATTCATTTATTATTTAAACTTTTATACCGCCCTTCTCCCATTTCAGGGACTCAGGGCAGTGTACAGCCTAAGTAAAAGAAACAATTATTTACAGTTTAATACCTGAACCCTCCAAATGCAATGCGTGTGGTGTCCCTATGTGTCCCCACCCACGTGCATACAAACACGCCCCCACACGTGCCTTCACCGCCCTGCATGCACTTCCGCACATGTGCCCCCGCGCATACACAATTCCCCCACACGCGTCCCCCATACATGCTTGCATGGTCCCCTGCACACCCCTGCGCATATGCACACAGCCCCACGCATGCCAACGCCCCCCACGCATGCGCAGCAGAGACCCCAAGATCAGATAGCCAGCAGGAGGCGTGTGCAAATGCGCGGCAAAACTGAACTGGGGCAACTGCTCGCGTGCCCACAGAGAGGACGTTGCGTGCCACCTCTGGCACGTGTGCCATAGGTTCGCCATCACGGATCTAGATGGTCCAAAGTAGATGATCAACAGAAAAGTTGGTTTTCTCAAGAGAAGATAGATATAGAAAGTAGAATGCTTCATAACGGTTTTAAGAAATATGGAAGACTCTTTAACTTATGAGAGAAGTATAACCATTAATTTTAAGATGGAGTGTTCTTTCAGCAATTTTGCATATACATTAGAAACCAATTGCACAGGTAGATGACTTTCTGCACAAAAGACATTTTATTTTTAAAAAAGTATTTTATTAATAGTAAAAATTAAATAAAACCATTGTTAAACCATTACTACAGATAACAAAAAAAGAATGTTAGTAAATAAGAACCTTGGTAGTATAATATGAAAATAATGTCAGTATAATTTAACTGTCATCCAGAATGGCAATCAATTGTAGGGAGGAATCAATTGATGAAAATTAAAAGAATAATAAAAAAATATCATGTTTTCTGCTTGTCTTGCAACCTGACTAGTTATAAAACTCTTCAATGCCAGGTACAGAGTAGAACAGAAGTAAATTGAGAAAAAAGCAACAGAAAGAAATAGGAAGTAATCAAGTTTGACTTTAAATACCTTAGGCAAATAAATATATGCTGCAACAGAAGATATAGAAAACTAATCTAAAAAACCAAACAAATTGGGAAACCCAGAAAAATAAGCAAACAATAAGGTCTAAGAGAAACATTATAACTATAGTAAAACAAGCAATAATCCCAGTGTAAAAATCATTTCCACATGCAAGAGAAGGTTAAGATATTTCACTCTAGGTCCATTTTTAGCATACAGCTGAGCCTCATCAATCATCTTGTAGCACCTCATCTATTTTCCTGCCAAAATTTACAGTCTTCTAGCACTTCTGTGCTGTGTAGCCTCCTGAACTTGCACTCAGTATCTCTCAGATCAGGGCCTGGCTCACTTGGTCTTGGCTGAGAAGTCCCTGAGGTGGAAGGCTCTGGCAAGCAGGATTGAGTTCCACAGGCTATTCAGGTCTACTGTGCAGCATGGAGCTATTGAGACAAGTAGGCAGTAGGCTCTCAGTAGTTCCAAGCTGTCTAATTATGTGTATTAGGCCGGGGGCAGGTCATCGTGCTTTTGTGAGCATGAGTTTGCTAGTCATGCTTCTTGATTTTTAATATGTAGGTTAATGTTTTGGATAATTGTAATACTGCTTTTTGCCAGATAATATTTGCCACTATCTTCCAAGTGAATGTACTTAGTATTCATAATTCTCATAAAAGTATAGTTTAAAGCCCACTGAAAATTGCATCTTTGTTAGTGTCTTTATGATATTCAATTCTCCAATATAATTCCAATTTATAGGATTCTTTTGTACACCCAGTGAATGACATGAGGATAGGAGAACTTCGCCCCTCAATGACTGATGCACCATTATATCAACCAAAACTTGTTCTCTTAGGAAAAGAAAAAAAAGGTACTTGATTTTTCTGAACACCTGTGTCGTAACTGAAGATAATGGATGAAGAACGATGCAGAACTGCTATTGTTCTTTATACAGAAATGCTTTGTGGTAAATGTTTTTAAGTATATGATTATAAAGCATCGGACTGATCCTGAATCCTGAATAGAGTAGCATAGTTGCTTATTCACCAACTATAAGTAATTTTATAATAAAGAGGTCATAGATTATTATGAGCATTTCATCATATTGAAGTTGTATCTGAGAAGATAATGTATAGTAATATATCTTGATCAGTGGTGTATTCCAATTTTTTTGGTACCGGTTCTGTGGGCGTGGCACGAAAAGGATTCTGCAAAATCTCCATTCCCACCCCACTCCAGGGGAAAGATACTGCAAAATCCCCATTCCCATCCATCCCACTCTGGGGCCAGCCAGAGGTGGTATTTTCTGGTTCTCCAAACTACTCAAAATTTCCACTACCGGTTCTCCAAACTGCTTAAAATTTCCGCTACCGGTTCTCCAGAACCTGTCAGAAGCTGCTGGATTTCACCCCTGATCTTGATATAGTACTTTAATTTACTGAGTAAAGACAACTGATCCATCTTCAAGCAAAGTTCCTGGGTCATCTTGTCTGTGATCTTTGCAGTTTGCTTAAGCTCATGGAGAGTGTGGAATGCTGCAATAGCATCATTCAATAGCAAAACAAAAAAACCAATTATTCCTTCCTACCCAGCGGTGAAATCTACTTATCTTCGCTACTGGCTCCTGCATTGGAGCGTGTGCACACTCTGCCTGCGTGCACCTCTTTTGCACATGTGCAGAAACTTTTCATGCAGAGATAGTTTAAAAAACGGGGTATAATGATGATATCCTGGCAGGTGGGCAGAGCCTCCCGCTGCCGGCGCTACCAGTTCAGCGAGCCAAATAGAACCAGGGAGATTTCACCACTGTTCCTACCAATATAATTAATGTATTTTAATCAAAGAAAAAATAGCTATTTTAACAAACATATGTATAAGTGTGAGAAGCAAACCACAAAAATATAATAATAAATCAATGCGCTGTGTAAGGCAATTTGCATTAATTGATTGCCATCATCTCTGGAAGTGTCCCATGTGACTGAAGATAGAAAAACAAGCAGAAGATCATGCTGATTAGCTGCATTTGTTTTTTTATGTGGAGTCCAAGCAGAAGCAGATATGTGGCTAAACAGAACAGAAAAGGAGGGAAAATCACTTTTCCGAGTTTAATTATAACATATCTTTTGTATCTGTGAAGAGCTGTGGTGGTGCAGTAATTAGAATGCAGTATTGCAGGCTAATTCTGCTGACTGCCAGAGGTTTGATCCTCATCGGCTCAAAGTTGACTCAGCCTTCCATCCTCCCAAAGTTAGTAAAAGTTTTGGGGGCAATTTGCTGACTCTGTAAACTGCTTAGAGGGCTGTAAAGTACTGTGAAGCAGTACATAAGTCTAAGTACAATTGCTATATATATATATTTCCCTAAAAATTCATCCCTGAATTTTTAATTTTATATTAACAAGTTACTTTTTTTCCCTCCAGAATCAACAGATGAGTCTGAAGCCGATAAAGTTCATTGCATGAATAACAGTGTTTCTTCAGGCACCTATTCAGACTACTCTCCGTCACAAGCTTCTTCTGGGTCCTCTAATGCTCATGTTAAAATAGGATCTTTGCAGACTACAGCTAAAGATGCAGTGAATAATTCATTGTGGGGTAACAGGTGTGTTTATTTGATTGAACTCAAGTTGACTGTAGGGATATATAGTTTATTTAACCAAAAATCTTAAATAAACAGAACTAAAAAGAAACCAGTAAATCCTACATTCTTTAAATAAAAACTGAAAGTACTCTCTGAAAGCATGGGCTTGTGGACGTCATTATAATTTCAGCCAAATTCAGAGAATATTGCTTAGGGCCTGATTCTTGTCTTTGATTCTTGATTTTTCTGAGAATCTCCTATCCAGAATTCAGAATTGTTGCATGCTTCATGAATGAATCAAAAATCAAAACTACTTGTACCTTTCACAAATTACCAAGGGTCTATTTCTTCTGAAAATACTAATCAAAGGTCATAGAAGGTTATGAAATGATTACGTGTCATCTAGTTTTTCTCAATCAATATACACCTGTTTAAATTAACTCCTGGCCAATTTTATTCCTTCAGGGATGTAGCCAATTACTTTTTGAAAGAGGCTTTGACATTGATGGTAAGCTCAGTGCTATG